>PVKU01008460.1:0-73421 GCA_004027475.1 Anoura caudifer
TCTGAGAAGTGCTTTATCTTCCCTTCCATTCTAAATGACAGCTTTGGTGGATAGAGCAATCTTGGATGTAGGTCCTTGACTTTCATGACTTTGAATACTTCTTTCCAGCCCCTTCTTGCCTGCAAGGTTTCTATTGAGAAATCAGCTGATAGTCTTATGGGAACTCCTTTGTAGGTAAACAAATGGAACAATATCTCATGTATGTCCATGGAACTGAAGATTTAGTGTTAAGATGGCAAAACTCCTCATATTTATGTGCATATTTAATAAAAATTCCAACTGCTTTTTTTTTTTGTAGAAATGGAGAGGCTGATCCTAAAATTTATGTGGCAATTCCAAGGTCCCCAAATAGCTAAAACAATTTTGCAAGAAAGAAAAAAGTTCAGAAAAAACTCAGTTTCTGATTTCAAAGCTTACCACAATGCTACAGTAATAGAAACAGTGTGGTGCTGGCATAAGGACAGACATAAAGACCAATGAAACAGAAACACACACACATGCGCACGCACACACACACACACACACACTGGGGAAAGGAGTGTCTCTTTAATGAGTGGGGCTGGGATCATTGAATAGTCACATGAAAATAATGAATTTGGATCCCTAGTTCATACCATGTACTATAAAAACTTACTCAAAATGCATCGAAGAGCTAAATATAGGAGTTAAAACTATAAAATTCTTAAGAGGAAGCCCATTTGTAAATCATTGTGACCTTGGACTAGGCAATGTTTTCACTCTCAAAAGTGAGAAGACAACATGCAAAATGAGCGGAAATATTTGCAAATCACATAGTATCCTAAATCCTGTCAGTGACAGGATTTGGGCCTAGTATCTAAAATATATTAAGGATGTTTATAACACATTAATAGAAAGATAAACAGTCCAATTTCAAAATGAGCAAAAGACTTGAATAAACATTTCACCGAAGAAGAAATAGAATAGATATAACCTATAAGCACAGCAAAGATGCTCAACCCCTTTTCAACTCACTGAAAAGATAACATGCACATCAAATCCACGATATGCTACCACTGCAGACCCCCAGAACGGCTTCACTAAACAACGAGCGCTGGCAAGGATGTGGAGAGACTGGAACCCTCTGGTGGGGCTGCTGGTGGGGCTGTAAAATGGTGCAGCAGCTGTGGCAAAGTTTGACAGTCCCTCAGAAAGGTGAACAGAGTTACCGTGTGACCCAGAAATTCCACTCCTAGGTATTTACCCAAGAGAACCGAAAACATATTTTTACACAAAAACTTGTACAGGAATGTTCATAGCTATATTTTTTTATGATAGCCAAAGACCAGCAACAACCCACACGTCCATCTCCCGATGAATGGATAAACAAAATGCATCCCACAGAGTGGCATGTTCTATAGCCGTAAAGAGGAATAGAGTCCTGACACATGCTGCAACACAGATGAACCTTGAAAACATCACGGTAAGTGAAGGAAGTCAGACACACTACTACAAAAAATACAAGATATTGATGGATTCTATTTATATGAGATGTCTGGAATAGATAAATTCACAGAAAAAGAGTAGATCAGGGATGGGAGGAGGGCAAATTAGGAGGCATGTGGTTTCCTTTTGGGGTAACAAAAATATTCTGGAATACAATAGTGGTGATGATTACACAACATCGTAAATACAGTAAAACCCACTGAATCTCACACTTTAAAAAGGTTCAAATGGTAAATGTTATGTTATGTGAATTTTACTGAATAAAACAATTATGTTCTTGTGGCCTCACGCTGCTTATCCCAGGTTACTGTCCCACCTTTCCGCCTGTACCATCACTGCCTGACTGGTCTGTGCTCAGCTGGGTAAGAGACGGGACTGAAGTATACGGTTCTCTGGGGCCAAGAGCACCTCATGAGAACATTCCTATCCCCCCACGTTCACATGTGTGAACTTCTGCTGGTGTTCAGTTTCCTTTCAGTCTTTCCTCATCTATTCATTTTTCTGTCTAGCTCATCATCCTTTGTTTGTTTTTTATTTTTACAGCTTATTTCCTATCTATAATTTTATCCTCTTTTTATATGGTTCTTATCTCTTCCACTGAGATAACAAAGAATTTCCTAAAATTTTCCTCTGCAAGTTACTGTAACTAATAAAAATATCATTTAATAGCACCTGGCACATAGTCTGTACTAAACATTAGCCAACAGACTATCATTCTATTATTATTATTATTATTATTATTATTATTATTATAAAAATTAAAAGGAATTTGACACAGCAGGTTTGCAATGCTCCAGGAGTGACTCAATTATCTGCTGCCATGAAGATTCACAACATGTCACTTCTTATTTAGCAAACCCTGACTAAGTGCCTTATGTACATTATGCCATTTCATTCTCACAATTCTATGGTTATGTAAGTTTAGGAAGATTAAGTAATCTGATTTTCCAGGAGAAAATAAGGGAAAACGTTTTCAGAAAGTGGTGGTCCTTGAAGAGCTCAGGAGCTGAGCTGCCTCTGCGTCATTGCGGTGGCGGAGAGCGCCCAGGCCAGGCAACTAGAAAGGCCAGATCCTCTGCACGCACACGGGCAGCCCCTCTTCTGGGCAGGCACGCACAGTCCCTCACCGTTCAAAAAAAGTATCCCGAGATGTGATTATGATCACTTTTGATGACATTATTCAACATTCAGTATACCACCAAGATCTGTAGGACAAAGATGGTAGTGGCCCTGGAAGTGACTGAGGGACAACTGATTTAATCGGCCTCCTCAGATCTTCACATTCCGGACCAAGTCTCCTTATTCATGATCTGCTCTACAGCCCTTCTAAAGGTACAAGACTTATTACCAGGCACAAAAATATATAAACTATTATTCAAAACTACATAAAAACCATTTCCTAAAATCCAGAAGTCCTTCCTCTCTGCCCTAAGTGAAGAAAAACAAAATAATCTTGCTCCTAAATATGTCTCAAAAGGCCTAACACAATAAAATGTGAGGCTAGTGAAGGCCCCTGCATCATCTCAGAGGTGGGTCACTTTGGATAATAACCTAAACAGATGACCTCTGGGGACTTGGGGTCCCTCAAATACACACATTTCTGCTTATGACACTCCTGGGGAAATCTGAGTACTGAGAATGTAAAAATTTGAGAACTTGACTCCCAAGAATTTTTTCCCAGCTTTATTGAGATATAATTAGTATACAAAAATTTTACGTAATTAATTTATATAATCTGGTGTTACCATCACTACAGTCCAGGTAATAAAGACATAAACCACTCCCACAAATTTCCTTGCATCCCTCTGTTTTTGTTTTGTTTTGTTTTGCTTTGTTTGCTTTTGTGTGATAAGATCACTTAACATGAGATCTACCTTACTAAGAAAATTTTAGTTAACAACCATACCTTATTGTTAACTATAGGCACTACATATGGGAAAGGAGTATGGAGATACCTCAAAAACATTAAACACAGAACTACCATATGAGCCAGCAATTCCATTTCTGGGTATATACCCAAAAGAACTAAAATCAGGATTTCAAAAAAACGTCTGCACCCCCATGTTCATTGCAACATTATTCACCATAGCCAACACCAGAAAGAAACTTAAATGGCCACTGACAGATGAACGAATCAAGAAAACACAGCACACAGATACTCAAAGTTACAGGAAGCAACAGAATGGCAGTTACCAGGGGAGGGGGGTGGGGGATACGGGGAGCTTTCTAATGGGTATGAAGTCACAGTCGTACAAGATGAGTACATGTCAGAGATCTGCTGCACAACACAGTCCCATGACTGTTTTCATGTCAGATACGGAGGACTAGCTTTGACGTAGCCATTGGCCTTGAGAAGGATGACTCAGCGTTCACTTATTTCCAAATGCTGTGCTACCATATCGGGCAGGTAATGGCTATAATTCTTAAACGAGACTGAATAAAACTACAACCGATTGGGATGCCCAGAAAGTCCTGCAACCTTTAGAATACCATAAAGTGTTGTTTCTCCTGAGCCATGTTTTTAAATCTTAACAAATATTGAGACTTAGCTCCCCATACTTTAAGCTGACCAAGTAGAACCTCCTAGGCATTGAAAAATGCATTAATCTTCTCTAAATTTTTATTTTCTAAAACTCTGAGATAGTCAGCAATCAATAAAAGTAGAATAAATTATCTTTTCATCTCCTTATATGTTCAGGAAATGAACCAGCAAGCCCAGCAGTGAGAAGCTGTTCTGCCTTCTTACACGTTGACGGTACAAGCGGTAAAAGTCTGAGAGGAGGGATGCAAGCTGCCAAACGCTCGTCTAAAATGGAGCACACGGGCATATCCTTGGCAATTAGCATTTGAGTAATATCTTACCATTACCAGACTTTTTTTCGTGCCTTACCACATACAAATCATCACAGGTAACCTGGGACAGGCATTTCTATCTTGAAGAATTTAAGTTATAAGAAGATTAAATGGCTTCATAAAAGACACACAGAGACACCAGGCAGACTCCTGGTTCCATGCCCAAGGCTCATCCCCATTTTACTGTTTATGGCAGAACCCATAAAACTGCTATTGCGTTTTGTCTCCGCCTGTGAAATATGCTCTCGCAAATGGTTATCACAAATGCAGGTGCCTCACAGACATTATCTTTCTTGATGATTTTTAGTGCCTAGTCATACGACTTAGGGTAATCATATTTGGCCAAATATAATTAATTTTCTCAATATATGGTAAAGAACTAGACTTTATCAATGTTGGTGGGCATTTTTAAATTATAAACTTTACGCAACTATGTAAGATTAATTAATTCTCTGCGATGTCAATTATCACAAATGTATGAAATCAATTCTCATCTACTCACTAAAACCATCATGGCACATACCTTTTAATCCTAAAATTGTTTTTCCCTTTCTCTAGGCACACCAGATTATGTCTCCCTAATTAAGCAATACAAATGCTTGTGAATATTGCTTAAAGGAAAATATAACAAGGATAAAAACATAATCTTATGTCATATATGTACAAATATACCTTTTGCTACTGCCTTCCAACTGAGTGAATAATCAAAAGTTCATGTTTAGAAATAAATAAGTGATTAAAACCACACATACACAAAGATACATATACATACATAATGGGTATATATAATAAATGAATACTTCACACACACATACACACACACACACACATATATACCCAATACATATATAATTGAGTTCACACTAAAGCTCCAGTGACAGACTACCACCCACAGAGGGCTCGTTCCAGCCTTCCCCCTTTCTATACCTGAACGCTCTTGTCTGATGATGAGAAATCTAACTCACATTATAGTCGATATATTTACCTGATTGCCCAGTCATCAAATATACAGAAAGTAGTTAACAACTGTTAACCTATAGCAAGCAGTGAACCCCCTCCAAAAAAAGCTACTACCTGGAGTTCGACATTTATTTCTAAGTTTTAAAACTCTTTAATGTGAAGGCATAGATTCAAAATACTGACCTCAAAAACTACTGAGATTAAGTTTCCTCTTCTTTCCATGCAGTAATGTTATTAATTTGAAATAGTTATATTCAATTTTTTATTCATTTTTTAATTCTGTGGATCTTTTGAGTGTGTACACAATGATCACAGTTCCAAGAAATCCAAACTCCAAAAGCTGCACTTCGAACCAGGTGTGCTCCTCACGCTGTCCCTCCGCCTGCTCCTCAGCCTCCCCTGCAGGCTGTTACTCTTATTTCCAGTTTGTCTTTCTTATGAATCACTTTGTAAAATAAATATGAAATGATACATGTCTTTGTATCATTTCATATTTTCCTAAGCAAATGTTGGCATACTCTAGATGCTTTTCTGTTCTCTGTTTCTTGGAAATAGCTCTATACCTGATGGTAGAGAACATTGTCCTTCTTTTACAGCGTCCGCGGAGGATGCCGTCATGTGGGCCTTCCATAGCCCGTTCAACCCGCAGTCTTTTATGGGTAGCCAAGCAAGGTGTTCTGATATATTCAACTTTTTTGTTTTTAAGACTGCAACAAATATCCTTGTGCAAACGTACTTTTACATTGTTGGAGACAGACCCTTAGATTAAGCTCCTAGGATTGGTGTTGCCAGCCCAAACTGTGAAGGTCATGTGGTTTTTCACTTTGCATTTGCTGCCATTTTCCCTTCCCTAAGGGTCTTACCAATGTGTATCCCAACTGCATCATATGAGAGTCCTAATTTCCCATATCCTCACTGACATTCTTGATTAGGTGATTGTTCAGAAATCCAAAACTGGCCTCTCCTGCGTGAGAATCCAAATCCAGAGAGGGCTGGGTTTGCTCTGGCTGCTCCAGGAAAGAATCTGTACCCTTGCCTTTTCCAGCTTCCAGCGGTCTCCTGAATTCCCGGCAGGAGGAATGGCCCTCTTCTGCCACCTCCAAAGGCAGCTCCATCACCTCTTTCTACACAGGGTGGGGCAAAGGTTGGCGTACAGTTGTTCATATGGAAAATAACACAATGATTAATAAATAATACTAGAATAAACTCTGTGTTTTGTGCACTCACAGCTATAAACCTACTTCTGCCCCGTTCTGTGTAACTACAACCAGCAAAAGTTGTTCCCTTCTGAGGACTCCCCGCCAGCCAGGTATCCCAGGGGAAGCTGCCCATAGCAGATTCTTTATCCCTGATCACACCTGCAAAACCCTCTTTGTCATGTAAAGTGGCATATTCACATTCCTGGTACTAGGACAGGGACATTTTTCTCTTTCTGGAATGACCTTGCCTACATTTGATCTAAATTTCTCTCTCTCCTCTCCACTTTTTTGACAAAGGATGTCTGAATGTTTCCATTTCTTCCTTTCGACATTCTCAGCTCTGTTGCAATTTAGAATTTATTTTTCTCGGAGGTTATTTGAAGGTCGTGGTATTCTCTGTTTCCTACTAATGTAACCACGAAATCATGAGTCACATGTGGTTTTATTATATCCCATGTTTAATTTTATGTATTAGACATATTGTGTATAAAGAGATTTTGACTCGGCTGGCTGCTAAGTTGCAGGTTTATGACTGTTAGTGTGTGATTAGGATATTTCTAAAGCCTTTCTCAGGCCTGTGATACTGTTCCTACGAATGAATTTTGAAAATGAGAATACCACCTATTACCTCTAATCACTGATGGTATCATGAAGAATAAAGTTCCAGAAATATTTTGAAAAATGGAAGGAATAAACCGCTATTGCAGTCAGGAGATGAGAACTGGTAACTACCATGTGCTGCAGTCTAATGAGCAAACACCCCCCTGGAAGACAAGGCCCCTAATTAATTATAATTGTCATCTCACACCTACTCTCTGCAAGCTAGCTCTGATCTGCAGCCGCTCTGATCGGCAGGCAGCCGCTCCGATCAATAGCGCTATGCTGCTGGTGCGTCCTCTTTCACAGCTAGTGAGACGGAGAGAACGCTGCGCTCTGAAGTCTCTCTGTGTCTCTATTTGAAAGCCTCCCTGTCTAGGCTCTGCTCTCTTTATTTGCAAACTCTGGCCACATTCTCTCTGATGATTTCTCAGATGCCTTCTCCTTTGTAGAAGGACATTTTCATCATTTTATCTCTTAAGATGAGAAAGGTCAGGGGACCAAATTTCATTAACCAAATAGACTATATTTTTTTAAAAAATTAAAGGAATTTTAGGCAAGTTGGTTTTGTCATTTTTAAATTAACTTTATTTTTTAAACAATGTGTTAAAATCAAATGACACAAAAGGGTGCATCATGAGAAAAGATCTCCACCCAACTTTAAAGCCTCAGTTCCTTGGTTCTTCATTCAAAACAACCCCCATTACCACTTCCCTATTCATCCTCTCAAAGTTCGTTCCACCCCAGGGACATATGCGTATGCCCCCTATACCACATAAATGGGAACACATCACCCTACCAAATCTTCCTTTATTCCTATTTAGCTATGTACATTGTGATCGTCTCTTATCAAAATACAAATCTGTCTCATGTTTTCACAGCTGTGTGATATTACTCTGCATGACTAGTCCATGATTTATGTAAATACTTCCCTATTAACAGTTTATATAATTAAAATTTTAATTTGAATTCTAATTGTTATGTACATTTATTTAACACATTTATTTACTGCAAGCCAAGTGTTTTCTTTTCAAGAAATAGCAGGAAAGACTTAGAGTGTAAAATAGAATCTTGTTAGCAAATAAATAATGGAAAACATAAGGGCAGTTTCCCATATGCAAATAGCTTAGAAGTTAGCATCCCCACCCTTACAATGGAAAAAGAACAATCTGGCTATCGCTGGACCCACCAGAGACTTGAGCGCGTGGGGTAAACTGCTACAGCCAATCAGAGATCGGCAGACAGAATCGGAGCAGACAGCAGCCTATCCGGTGATGTCATCGAGCCATACACTGGCAGAAACATCTCAATGGTAATTTCAACAAATGGCTGGTTGCCAAATGTAGACTAGCATGAGAGTTAGAAGCTCCAAGGGATGCTGCAGTATTGAGGGGAGGGGTGCACATTTTCATAGATTCTACCTCCTGGAGCCTACCAGATTCTCCCAGTAAAGTCCCAAGAAGAACCCTGTCTTGTCACTCAAAGGGAAAAGCATCTACTTTGAAATACAGCAAGATAATTCTCCGGTAGGAAGGCCTGCTCTCCGGGTTATCCTACTTAAGACATTGACCCATTTCTAGCCACCTCTAGCCTTCTTGCCTTACATAAGGCCAGGAAGGTAGTGGGGATGCGAACGCAGTGAAGGTCACGGCCAGGGGACACAGAATCACTGGAAGACTGAGAGCCAATCCTACAATTGTGGAATGCCCCCCCCCCCACACACACACACATTGCTACCACATTAACAGGGCTCTAGCAGAGTTAGAGCAGATAACAGCTGGAAAAGCTGTAAGACACAGATTCCACTCTATCGGGATTTGGGATACACAAAGACCCTGAGGGAGACAAATAAACAAAAATGGTATCAGAGGAACATGACCCTCTCGTAGCTATAGTGAAGCCAACTTTAAACACAACCCAGGTCCTAGGCAGATGGACATAAAACCTTAGACTATCTCAGTTCCAATTCTCCAATGTTTGGCTTTCAAACAAAAGTATAAAGACATCAAATCAATAGTCAATAACTTTTCAAGAAAAAAAAAAAAGCATTGACTGAGATGGTTTCAGTGGTGAATTCTTCCAAACATTTAAGGAAGAAATTAGGCCAATTTTGCCCAATAAAATGTATAAAATACTGTAGAAACAGAGGAAACACTTCCTAGCTCAGTCTGTGAGGCCAGCATTATTACCCTAACAACAAAACCAGACAGAGGTGTTAAAGAAAGGAAAACTACAGACCAGTACCTCTCCTGAATATAGACACAAACATTCTCAGCAAAATATTATCAAACTGTATCCAACAATGTATAAAAAGAATTACATACCCATGACCAAGTAAGATTTACCCCAAGTATGCAAAACTAGTTCAACACTTGAAAATCAATGTTACCTAGCAAATTAACAAGCTAACAGAGCAAAATTATGTGACTCTATCAATAGATATAGAAAAAGCATTTTAAATATCCAACACCCATTCATGACTGAAAAAAAAAAAAAAAAACCTCTCAGCAAACTAGGACTGGAAGAGAACTTTCTCAACTTGACAAAAATATCTACCAAAAAATCTATGGCTAATATCACACTTAATGGTGAGAAACTGGACCCTTTCTCCCCTAATATTAGGAATGAGGCAAGGATTTCTTCTCTCATCCCATTTACTCAGCATCATACTGGAAGTTGGTAAAATAAAACAAGAAGAGAAAATAAAACAAATGCAGATTGAGGAAGAATAATTAAAACTGGCATTGTTTTCACAGATAATGCAACTATCTAATTAGAAACCCCCATAGAATTGTGCGTGTAGTGGCTCTTCGTGATGTTCACTGCTTGACCCACCCCTCCATCCACCTGTTCTAGCCGTTGAAAGTCCCTGACAAGCTGATAGCTTCCTTACTCCTCCCACATTTCTCTGCCTGCAAGCCACTTTCTGGTGCTATGAGAATTTACACAGCCTTGACCACAGGAGAGTCCAAAAGTGCCAAGAATTAATACATCCAGGTGCGTCCTCTAACCAATGAGTCCACCATTTCATTGGATAAATTCTCAGCTTCCCCAGGCCTTCGTGAGACAATTCTCCAGCATATTCTACAGATTTTGTCAAAGGCATTAATTCACAGCTGTGCATAATGCTAACCCACACCTTAGTGCATTGTTTCTCAGTTTTCTCTCACACACACACACACACACACACACACACACACACGAGCTACCTGAGGGTACTAGAGAGTGAATAAAAGTGGGAAGATTTTGGAAGAGTTCAGTAGGAGGAAGGGACCTGTATAAGTCGAGTTTCCTGGTTTGTTCAGCTCAGGACACAGCACGGGGTAGCTAGCACGGGGGCAGGCAGTTCATCACGTTTCTAGTCTGAAGAAACAGGGTGAACTGGAGCAATTGCAGCCACCAGAACATGGGGAGAGTCCTGAAGGGGAGAAAGCCTAAAAGGGAAGTTCCAAGTTCTGTGTGTAAACTCTTTCCAGTTCACTGACTGATCCCTGGACCATGCCCATGTCCAGGAAACTGCAACTGGTACTTAAAGAATAGATTTAAACTGCCTCCCACCAAAGTGACAGCAAATGTGCAGTTTGAGTCTAACCAACTGAACTGCTGACTAAACTAAAATATCAACTGTCTTCAGAGGAATAGAACAGTATCCAGAGTCTTCACAGCTTCACATTCTCAAAGTCCAGGAAAAGTCTAAAGTAACTCAGCTTATGAAGGGCCAGGAAAATAAGACCAATATTTTTTCTTGTCAAGAGGAAGGAGAAGGTCTGACCTTGGTCATGACTCTATAACCATGACTCCTGGTTTCATTTTTATTTTTTTGTTTTATTATTCAAATAGTTTATTTTTTATTGTATTTTTATTGCCATGTATCCCCCTTGTACCTTCCTCCACCTCCACCCACTACCCACCCTGCAATCACCACGCTGCTGTCCATGCCCATGAATCCTTTTTCCTTTTGACTCAATCCCTCCACCTCCTATCTGCTCCCACGCCAGAGCTGTCGGCCTGCTCTCCATCTATGAGTCTGTCTCTATTTTGGTTGTTAGTTCAGTTTGTTCATTAGATTCCACATATGAGTGGAATCCTAAGTGAAAAACAAGCAAACAAAGAAGCTGACATCAAGAAACCTAGATGTTAGATTCGTCAGGTTAGGTCTTTAAAGCAATCATTATATATTTTTTCAATGAAAATACACCTGGAGTGACTAAAAAATATATAAACTCTCAGAAGAGAAATACAAAATAAAACAATTATGTTTTAACTAATAAAACAATTACGTTTTAACTAATAAAACAATTTTACTAGTTAAATATAATTTTCTATGAAAAATAAAATATATAAAATAAAACTTTTAACTGCATAATCTTAAGAGAGCAGGATGAAAATGACAGAGGAAAGAGACAGTAAACTTGAAGATCAGTCAATAGAAATCTGAGAGAAAATAAATTGAAATAAAATAACCTCTGATACCTGTGAGACAATATTAAAAGACCTGCATATATGAAGTGGAAGGAGGTTCATAAGAAAGAAAGACAGAGAATGGGGTAGCAATAAATTTGGTAAAAGGTATAAACTTACAGATTCGATGTCAGCACACCTCAAAGTATATAAATATAAAGGAAACATGCCAAAGCCCATCATAGTCAAAGTGCTTAAAAATACAAAGATGTAACAAATTCTTAAAAACAGAGAAAGTGATACATTATGTACATGGGAACCCAAATCCAAAGGCAACAAACTTATCAGAAACTAACTGGGTGAGTAGTGCTATTTCAATATGGATTTATTTTTTTTTATATTTAAATTTATTTATTTATTTTTAATTGTTGTTGTACAGTTTTCTGTCTTCTACTCCCATCTCAGCCCGCCGCCCCAGCCCTCCCCACTTCCCCCCATTTCCATCCCCGCTAGTTTTTGTCCATGTGTCCTTTATACTTGTTCCTGCAAACCCTTCCCCTTTTCCCCTGAAATTCCCTCCCCTCTCCCCTCTGGTCACTGTCAGCCTGTTCTCTATTTCAGCATCTTTGGTTATATTTTGCTTGCTTGTTTGTTTTGTTGATTAGGTTCCTGTTAAAGGTGAGATCATATGGTATTTAATTTGCTTTCCCTACCTAATAATGGTGTTGAGCATATGGTTACAAGTTTATTACCTGTTTATATATCATCTTCTGTAAATTCTTTAAATCTTTTTTTCATTTTTATTGAGTTGGTTGTCCCATTTTTTAATCCTTATTGAAGACATGTTTATTAATTTTAGACAGAGAGGAAAGGGGAGGGGTGAGAGAGAGAAAGGGAGAGAGAGAGAAACATCTATCTGTTGTTTCCTATATGTGCCCCAACAGGGGTTTGAACCTGTAACCTAGGTATGTGCCCTGACCAGGGATTGAACCCACAACCTTTTGGTGTATTGGATGACTCTCCAACCAACTGAGCCAACCAGATAGGGCTGGTTGTCCTATTTTTGAGAAGTAAGACCTCTTTATATATTCTGGATACAAGTCCTTTACAAATATCATGTATTAAAATAGTTTCTCCAAGTATGTGGCTTGGTTTTCATTTTGTTAATTGTGCCTTTGCAAAAGAAGTTCATGACTTTCATGATGTCAAATTTATTAATTTTCTTTTTTGGTTTGAACATTTTGCATTTTATCTAAGAAATCATTGTCCATCCCAGTGTTATGAAGATTTTCTCTTATTTCTTCTGGAAGAATTTTAGTTTTAGTTTTTGTCAAGACAAAACACATTATAAGCTTTTAAGTTTATAATCCATTTCAAAAAATTGTTTTATAATGGCATAAGGAAATGGTCAAGGCTCATTTAAGTTTGTCATCATTTTTGAAAAAGATTACTTTCTCTATGGAATTACCTCGGCCCTTTTGTCGAAAAGCAATTGACCATAGGTTAAGAGTTTCTTTCTAGACTCGCTATTCCATTCTGTTGATTCGTATGTCAGTCCTTATGCCAGCACCACCGTCTTGATTTTTTTAGATCCATAGAAAGGCTTCAAATCAAATGGTAAAACCCTCCAATATTGTTCTTTTTCAAATTTGTCTCGGCTATTCTAGATCTTTTTTATACCTGTATAGTTTTAAACTCTGCTTTCAGCTTCGCAATTTCTACCAACAAATAAAGATTTTAAAAGCCTGCAGAGATTTTGACTGGGGTTAAATTGAAACTATAGAATAATTTGGGGACAACTGACTTTTCAACAATGTTGAGTCTTTCAATTCACAGACATGGTATTTCTTTCCATTTATTTCTGTCTTTTAAAAATTTCTCTCAGCAATATTTTGATATTTTAATTACCAAGTCTTGCACAGGTTTTTTATTAAATTTTTCTACAACTAGTTCATGACTTATAAGCTATTATTAATAGTATAATTTATTTTTATCTTTCAATAGTTTGTATCATATATAGGATACAATTTTTTATATTGAACTTCTTTGCTCTCTCACTTTTAAGTTTTAGTATCTCTCCTTATAGATTTCTTAAATTTTTTATTATGCATATTTATGGTACCTTCAAAAAATAACTGTTTTACTTCCCCTTTCCCAATCTTTATGCCATTTATTTTCTTACATATTTTACCTGCTTACACCAGCTAGAAGCTTGAGTAAAATGTTGAGTAAAGGTAGTGAGAATGAGCCTTTATTCTTATAAAAAGGCTGGGGAATTTAGTCTGTCGTAACTGTATTTGTCTCTCTGTATGTATGAATGTTTCTTCTAGCTGCTTTTAAGATTTTTTCTCTATTCCTCATCTTCAGCAATATAATTATGATGTGATGAAGTGTAAATTTATGTGTCTGTATTCATTCTGCTTGGGGTTCATTGAACTTCATAGTTCTTTAGGTTTATAGATTTATTTTCAGATTTGAAAATTTCCAGGCCATAATTTTTTTAAATATTTTTTGGTCCCCCGACTACTCCTTTCCTTCCTGGACTCCAATTGCACATACAATGGATTGGGTGATGTTATCTCATAAGTCACCGAAGTTCTGTTCATTTTTTTAAGTCTTCTGGGGTGTGTATATGTATGTTTCATTGGAAATAAACTCCATTGTCTTGGAATGTCTTCAAATTTTGTGTGTTTTTTTTTTGTGGCATCTAATATAATACATACTATAATGTACAATCATATATTATTTCCAGTAAAATTTTCATGCAAGATATTATACTTTTCATATTTATTTATAAGTAGCATTTTAATCCTTTCTATTTCTTTTCTTATATGATTGTGTTTTTCTTTAGATTTTTAAGTAAATAGAACACATTAATATTAGCTGTCTTAATGTCCTTGTTTGCTAATTTTATCATCTCTATCAACACATTGTCAGTCTCTATTGACTTATTTTTCTCCTGATTAGGAGTTATATTTTCCTTCTTCATGTGACTAGAAATTTGTGTTTGGATACTGAATGTTATGAACTTCATATTAAGTGCTGGATATTTTTGTCTCCCAGTACAAAGGATTATTGAGCTTTGCCTGGAAGACCGTAAGGTTATTTGCATATTGGGTTCACCTTTTCAAGGTTTGTTTTTAAATTTCTTTACTGTGGGTCTAGAGTATTTCTTCCTGAGGTTAATTTAGTATCATTCTAATGTGTCGCCACCCTGGGCTCCCTGCTCGATGCCCTATGTATTTTATGAGGTCTTCTTGCTTTGGCTGGGAGAACTTGAGTGTTTCTTACCCCTGTGAGTTCTGGGTGTTGGGCCCCTTTAGCTTTCCAGTAATTGTTATTTTCTCAGAAGTTATTCTTATCTAACATCTTGGGTTTTACCCTGTACATGTGCAGAGGCTTCAGCCAAAGACCTATGAAGACCTTTATTTACATTTCCAGAATTCTTTCTGTGTAATCTTCCACATCTTGAGTCTTTCCCCCCAAAATTCCAGCCACTTTGGCCTCCTTGAACTTTGATCTCTGTCATTTTTACTTAATGAGATTGCTAGATTCCATCAGAGGTTCATTGCCTGAGCCACAGCCCAGAAATTTACCTTGTAATGGTGGAGATCACCTCATTTGTTCCCCTCACTTCCCTTTTCTCAGGTATCACAGTCTTGCACACTGTGTTGTTCCATGCCTAAAACAGTCGTTTCCGTAGCAACTTCACTTTACATATTGTTTACCACAGGAGGTCAGTTCTGCACCGGTTTGCTCTTGTATGATAGGAACACAAAATCACTTTTACTCACATTGATTACATCAGTATACCTCTTGCTTTTACAACATTTGATTACTTCCATCTTTATGACACAAAATATCTATTCATATGTAGGTATTTCAGAATGATTACCTACATAATTAAAATATTAATTATAACATATTTTAAATGCTATGTTCCCAAAATGAATAATGCTAACTTAAAAATCATGGCCTGCTACAGTAAGTTCTCATTTAATGTCAACCCCAAGTTCTTGGAAACTGCGACTATAAGTGAAATGACACAAACAAAACCAAATTTACCATAGGCTAATTGATACAATCAAGAGTTGAGTTCGAACAGCATATTTCTGGTTGCAAAAACATCACCAAATTTCTAAGTAAAGACCCAAAACACTTCCAATATTAAACATTGAAATAAAAGTGAACTATTCATATATTTAATAAAGGTGAACAAAAACAAGAAAGATGATTATTTTCCAACCCCATGATTCCAGTTCAGGGGTATGAGTGACCAACACCTCTTCCTGAAGTTCAAGGTGCTTGGTGAGAATCAGCCTTGGGCAGGATGCCCTCCCATCCCAGGGAGCACCACATGCCCACACTCACTCAGACAGAGACAGTGCAGACCTGCTAGGTCACCTCACATGCACATCTTTAGGATGTGGAAGGAAAGCAGAGGACCTAGAAAAAGCCCACGCAGACCTGGGAAAACATGCAAACTCCACACAGACAGTGCCAGCAGCCAGGAATCATTTTTTTCCTCATCAATGTTAAAAGAAAACAACACTGAACAAAAGAACATTATTTGAGGACCACTGTACTTTACATTGCCTTAATATATCTTTCATCTAAATTATTAGATTCTTAGATATTACAGGTAACTTACTTCTCCTCCCACATGTACACACAAGATTTAATGCGTAGCCTCTATAAGAAGCTTTGCATTTTCTACTTTTTCTACGATCAATTTTTTCACCTACACTCCACCCCCATGCAGGCATACAATCTAGTGATGGGTTCTTAAATACCTTGAAAACTGTTTTAACCCCTCATCTACTAGTTGATTACAGGAAAGCCATCCACAAAGAATACTTATCCCAGAAATCATTTGGCTTAGCTTTCGATGTGGGGAGTTGTTTGAGCTGTTCTTCGTCACTAACACCAGAGACTGAAGATACAATTTTAAGCAAAACAGGGTCCCTGCTTTTATGGAAAGTACATTCTAATGCAAAAAAAAAAAAAAGCCATTAGTTACAAATAAATGTGTGTTTGAAAATCGTTACAACTGTCACAAAGAGAAGAAAAGAGGGCCATGAAACAACTTAACAGGGTAGGTGCGTAGATCATGGGGTATGTGGAGCTGGAGCTCAGATAAGAAGTCAACAAAATGCTAACTGTGGATGAATTTGCCCACTAACAGAATATGTTGTATATACTCGGTTCACTAAAATAAGTCACCTTTACATGAGAACCCCTTTAAGCAAACCTCTCTTTGTCCTCGCTGCTGGAAGTGTCTTTGGCTAAGAGCCCATAGCTGTCAGCTACTTCAGAAATTGCTTTATCTGCTTGATCTGAATTGCTCACTCAAGGTCATGCCAATTAAGTTGTCCTTTCACCAATGACTCATATGAAGGCATAAAAGGCCAGGGCATCATGGCCCAACCCAGAACAGCTCTGGAGAGCCATTCTAGATTCATAGCTTCCCATATTGTTGGCCAAGATTGTGGTTTGGCCTTCATCACTGCTCAACTTCCTCCTTAACTGAACCCTGGTTCCTTCTCCTCCCTTGCAGAGGGTTGATCCTTGAAACAATCCGTAGCAAACACTCTGCATGTTAATTCTGGGGAAACCAAAACTTAGTCAAGGTGGAAATGGAAAGAGGGCTAAGACTGAATCTTAGTAAGTGCAAAACTTTAGGCCCAGGCAAGGGAAGAAGAATCATAAAGAGGACAAGACAGTATGACCGATATGAGGAATAAAAGTAGAAGGAGGCAGGAGTGGATAGTGAAGATGCAAAGAAAAAGTTAAACAAAAAATTAAACCATGAACTAAAAATAATACTTATTCGGATGGGAGGTATTAGTAAGAGTCTCTTCAGAGCAGCACAGAAAGCCAAGCTACAGAGGACTGAGGAGGAAATAGCATGTGCAGAAAAGGAGGCACAGAATGCAGACAGTTCCCCCGAGTGGGTCTGATAGTTGGGGAGAGAAATAAGACTGGTGGTGGTCGGCAGAGGTCAGGAAAGTTATTTCAGTTCTTAAGAGGAGAGACACTCATATTTAGTTATCCATGGAAAGGAGCCAGCTGAAAAGAAGTTAAATTTTTAGAAGTGGCAGAGGGAGGTCAAGGGAAGTTTGGAAAGTAAGTTTTCTTGGTTTCAGGAAAATTGAATTGAAACCAAGAGGATAAATGTAATAACAGGACTGACTGCAGATTTCAATGCAGTGAGGAATGCAGGGAAAGCAAGTCATGACTCTCCAAGGTCAGTTCGTTGGGTTTTTAAAAATCAGGCATCAGTGTATATAATAATCACCAGGGGGCTTGTCAAGAATGAAGAATCCAGAATCCTTCCAAGATGTGGATTCAGTAGGAATGCAGTGGAGCCCAGGAAGCTGTATTAAGAAGGCTCTCAAGTAATTCTGGCACAAGTGGTAATGGAACATGTGAGAAGCACATATCGCCATTGAAGGCACAACTCTTAAGCACTCTGGTGGCTCTCTGGTGGAGCAGAAAGAAATAATGCATGTATGTGAGGAGGGAGTCAAAGTAGCATGAGCACCACAGTCAAGTCCTTCTCGGGTAAATTTCTTCGGAAATTATCTCCCTTGGAAGTAGAAAGCAAGGCCTACACCTTGAGGACTAAAAATAGGATGAAATAAAGAGATAAAGAAATGGGTACATTGCTGTGCCAGAGAAATAACAAGCAAGGACCCGAGTGGGAAAAAGATAAGGGCAAATTTTTAAGAGGTTAGTAGTTGAGGGGAGAGGTAGCCACTCAAAATTTAAAATGGTGATGGAGAGACTTTTAAGATCTTGGGTTTTAGTGAATTCTAATTTGCTTGTGCTGCCATTGTTATGGAAATCTCTCCTTACTTTCCAGACTTTCTCCAAAGCCAGACACATGTAAAAGAGACGGACTGGTGATCACAGGAATGGATAGCAGAATGGAAGCTAGATCCCCTCTCATGAGTTTCTCTCCTTAGTGGTACCATGGCCAGGCAGTCCCAACCGTGACCTGAGTGGGCAGACAGTAGCAGTCTGCAGGACAAGGGGTGCAATCAAGTAGCAGTTACTCCATGGCCCCAACTCATGCGTTACTGGGAGACAGCCTCTCTCAGTAACCCACACCATCAGAAAACTGGTAGCTCAATCACATATTTCTTCAGCCATTCAACAAACACAAACTATACATCACTGGTGTTCCAGGCATAAAGGTTCCTGAAAGAGAGCAAAAGCAGCCACTGCCCCTGTCCTCACTAATCTGGCAGGAGAGTGAGGAAGATAAAAGGAAATTGAATAATTTAAAAAGTATAATTACACATATAATTTTGAGGTCTTGGGGAGATAGGACACGTGTCACTGTGTGAGTCATTAGTAAGGGAAGATGATCTAATGTGAGAGAGGAGATAAATTATCCAGAAAATTAAACCAAGTATTGAAGAATGAGTGGGAGTTAAATGAGGTTAATGTGGGATCACAGAGTCACAGAGAGGATTAACTGAAACGCAGCATGAAAAGCCTCATGCCCGGTTCCTCACATTCAAAGATATGACTTAAAACAGCTTGTGGGGGTTAAAGAAACATGACCCCTTACATGTGCACATTCAGTGTAAGGTGTCGCTTCACTTCTGCAAGAGTAAAATGTTAGCACGGTATTCTTTACATTCCAAGCCAAGCACAGTGCTGGACACACGTGGATACTCAACGAACATTTGTAAAATAAATTGGTCTCTGCCCCTCTTCTCTCTCCCTTCCATCCTTCATTCCTCTTGAGTGCTATTGTCTCATTTCTTTTTTGAAGATTTACGTGCTCCTCCTTCACAGAGTATTTTTGTTTTGAAAGGTGCTATGGGAATGGTAGTGAGCACACTTAAGAAATGAATGCACAGTCTGAAATTTTAAGCATTTCTACCACAACTGTTTTGAGCTGAGGGCTTTCCCAGAGATCTCTAAGTCAGAACATGTAAAAAGATACTTGAATTAAGGCATGAGAATGGGAATTTTTTTTAATCATTTACTTAGCACAGTCATAGTCTGATTTTTGGTCACATCACTGTCCAGTGTAGATGGACAGGTTACTACCACTTTGTTCCACACAGTTATTCAAGGATCCCCTCCCCTCTGTGTCTCTGCCCTCTTATGGGCTCTTGTAGTCCTCTCTATCCAACAATAGGAAGGAGAAAGAGTGGGATATTTAATGGAGTTTTTTTTTTTGAGGGCCAGTCTGGGAAGAGATAAATATCAATTCTGCTCACATTTCCATAAGCCAGAACTTAGCTTTATGGCTACTTCCAACTGCATATTTGTACCTGGACACCTTGGAACCAAAGCCTGATTTCTGGCCATAAACAACACAGAGCTAACTGGTGCATGTGAGAATGCATTCAGTAGCAGGGACCATGGGGACAGACTCTAGGGGAGCTCCAGGATCCCCAGCTCCCAATGTTCACCGCTTTATGGGATTCCTTCTCCTCGTCATTTGCTTTTGATCAACACAATATGGCAAGGGGATGGAATGTCACTCCCATGATTATGTTAGATTATGTAAGACTCACACTGCATTAGTAGACTCCCTCTCTTTCCCTCCTTCTGACTTTGCAGGAGCAAGCAGCCTTGTTACAGGAGATGGAGATATTTCTATGAAGACCATGTGGCAAGGACCTGCTGGTTGGACTAGGGGCTGAGAGAAGCTTTTGGCTGACAACCAGCAAGAAGGAAGGCCCCGAGTCTTACAGCTTAAAGGAAACAAATTTTGACAACAGCATGAGTGAGCTTGGAAGCAAATGCTTCCCCAGTCTAGCCTTCAAATGCAACACAGTCCAGCAGACACTTGAACTACAACCTGGTGGACCCTAAGCTGAGCACCCAGCTTGGCTGAGCCTGGCCTTGTGCACTGCAGAGCCTCTGACATAATAAATGTATGTTGCTTGAAGCAGTTAAGTGTGTACTAGTTTGTTATGCATCACTAGAAAACTACTAGTAAAGGGACTTCATTTGCACCTCTGTCTGAGGTATGCAACTGTTCCTAATAAGGGTTAGTAGTCCTACTTCTTAAAACTGGACTGTTTAAATGAAGGTGAATTAAAAAAGGGACAGCACACATATCAGCCTAAAAGTCAATTCTGTTTCTGAATCCTCAAGAAAGAGTCCTTCTCAGATCCACTCCGCTAATCATCCTCCCACACTGGTTGTGTTTTCTTCTTGTCAGATTTACTAGATAAACACTCAGCCTTCCTATCTGTGCAATTATTGGAATATCTCCTTAACATTAACTTCATGCCTGATTTGCTTTTAAATTTATAAACATCATTCCCAGCATCACACAGATGGATCATGAAAAAGGAAGATGGTAAAACGAACAGAAGTAAGTACAGCAATTCTCTCTGAAATCCCTACCACGCAGCACGGTATGTGGCCTGTGGCTGCCAGCCCCAGAAACGCTGGGCAGCTGGGCTGAGGAGCACTCGGCTCCAATCCCCTCTCCCTGGTCAGATGTATCAGGTCCTTAGACAGTAAGATGTTCAGAAGCAGCGTGGGGGAGAGCTTTGAATCACTGGACTCTTCAGCCGCCCGGAATAAGGGACAGATGGAGCAGTTAGGAAGCCAGGTGGGGAAGCTGAGCTGAATCTCCTGCCCACCCATCAGCCCATCCTTCTGTTCCTCCAGGAACAGAAGGATGTCCCACAGGAACTCCAGGGGCAGCAGGGATTTGAATGGATGGGAAACGCCTTAGCAATAGCTCTAAGGCAGCCCACAAAACACAGTCAGCATTTGGAAGTAGGAGTCCACCAGCCCCCTTGATTTGTGAGAGAAAAGATCACATAGTACTTCCCCACAGTGGGGAGAGGGAGCTTCCCTGACCATGCAGCAAGAGCTGGCAAAGTGCCCGCTTCCTCCCCTAGGCGGGGTTAAAGGCGCTCCCCGCAGAGGTCCCAAGCAAAAGGGTCTGAAGCACATATAAGGCACCTCCTTGCCAAGAAAACAAAGAATTGTAGTAGCTAGTCTGCACACCATCTCATCCACCTCCATTTGTGCAAGTTCCAGCCTTGACTTTCCTTCCCTTTTGCCACTTCTCAGCCACCAAAACATCAATCCAACCTTGCAGTTTTTTCTACACTTTATACCTTCCGTTTTCATTGCTCCCTCTAGCCACATCTTCAGCTTTGCAATCAGTAGAAACTCATACACACACACCCCTGCCATTTGAAAATATATAGTCTTAGAATGGAGCGGCAAAATGAAAAAAGTAAAAACACATATTAAAAATTCTACTTGAGGAAAGCATGCTTGCCAGTGCAGATAAACTGGGTATAAAGAACTAAAAATATCTCCTTAAAAGTTTATAATTTTTCTTGGGAATGAAGAAAAAGATATTATAACACCACATATACACTGTAGAGTACAGTACAATTTAGAAATCATTTTTACATTTGTAAACTTTTTTAATTCTGAGATAAAACTTGCCTTTTGATTAGATAAATATTTGCATATAAAAGGTTGTCTCCCAGCAAATAAGCATTTGAGTTGAATCTCAAGCATAGTTCTTCTAACTCCAAATTCAATGCCCTTTTCAAAGTACCCACCTGTCTCTACATGAAACAAACTGTGCATGGAGGAGTCACAGCTGGGCAGAGGGGTATGGAACCTGAGCTCTGCTCCCTCCCTCCAGCCATCGCTGGAGCAGGAAGAGGGAGGTCCAGGTCGGGGAGATGTTGAGAGCTAAGGCTTAGAAGCATGAATAAGAATTAGCATATTTAGGAGATCACAGGAAGGGTTAGCAATAGGGGAGAGGGAAGAGGAGAGAGGAGGACAAGGTACATAGAACAAGTAGCACAGACGGTGGGTAGAAAATAGACAGGGGGAGGGCAAGAATAGTGTGGGAAATGTAGAAGCTAAAGAACTTATGACACATGGGCATGAACTAAAGGGGGAATATGGGTGGGAGGGGGGTGCAGGGTGGAGGGGAATGAAGGGGGGAAAATGGGACAACTGTAATAGCATAATCAATAAAATATAATTTAAAAAAGAATTAGCATATTTAGGGCCTTGTGAGTATAGACAAGGTACTGAATGTCACCCTGATTTCACACTTACGATTATTTTCCATGTCTATAAAATGGGAAAAAAAAACCAAACAACAACAACAAAAAGCCTTTCTCTGGGCTGGACAGGGGGTTGGGGTGGGCTAGGCAGAGACCCTCTCCCTCCACATGTGTCAGCGGTGGCAGCTGTATATGCGGGCCTGCTCCAAACTGCCTGGGTGCTGATCTCATTTCCATCACAAGGTAGCTCCGTAACTTTGCAAAAGTTGCCCCAATTTCCTCTTGTGTCAAGTGGAGATTCTAAGAGTCCCTAACTCACATGACATTAGTGAGCGTCGAATGAGTTACCTCCTCTAAAGCCCTCTTGCAGTTAGTGTCTAATAAATTCTGAGTTTGAACCTGCTGGAGCACCTTGCAACAACTGTAAAACAATTTTCCTGCCACAACAATTGTCAAACAATCTAACCTAGACCTATCAATGCCAGAAAGACTGGGAACACCTAAGACAGGCTAGCAGCTCGAACAACAGCACAGGCTGCTCGAAACCCCCAGCTGCCATAGATCAGTTGCTTCAGAGCCGAAAAGGATTCCGAGCAAGCCAAGCTTTGTAGTTTTAATTAGAAAGCATAGCTTTATGGCCCCAAAGAGTGTGGCAGATTCACATATGCTGTGTGTGTATGTGTGTGATTCACAGCAGTCATAAAAATTAATTGAAAATCTTTCTTCAGCATCAACGTTGAGTTTATTTCACCTAAACATTTAGTATCTATTTTTAAAAACTAGGTTCTAAATATTTTACATTTTTTTTTTATTTTGAACACTCCCAGTTCGTATGTGATTGAACATTCTACTTTGTATTGAGTTGGTTTTTGTTCGTTTTTTGAATCTATGAGCAAAGGCAGTCCTTAACTTGCACAGATGTCCTCCGTTTTTATGCTTTCTACAAACTCTAGTGGTGATAGTGAAACTCTTTAAGAATTAAGTAACACAGTCAGAACACTGATACTTAGGTCGGATATAAGAAAGTTTCTTAGCATGTGATACACTGTGCATATGCTAATCACTGAGCTAAGTTTCAAATGATTAGCAGAGGGAAGGAAGGAAAGGGATGAAGCATAGATCCACTGAGCATGTTGTTCTAACTAAAAATAAAAATGATGAATCTTTCTAATTTGTTAATGTATTAGTGAAAGGCAATAGCATATGAGTAAATCAGCCTTAGCTGCATGTTCAGCATATCACCTTGTATTGAAGAAAATAATTATATTAAAACATACATTCCATAAAACCCCATATTGGTTTGACAATGTCTGACATCATGTTTACTCGAATAAGATGATATATTGGATTGCCCAAATAGTCTCTTTAGCTTTCTCCATAAAATAAAAGACATACTTTTCATTTGCACCAATAACTTTATTGATTTGGATATTTTGAGTATGTTGGTTATCTCCTGCGTGGTATAACATCAATTGTTCTCAATTAATGTCTCAATTTGATCACTATCAACTTTAATTGGTCCACCCAACCATGCAGCATCATCCAGCAAGAAATCTCCAGCGCAAAACTTCTCAAACCACTTTTGACAAGTTCAGTCATTCACAGCACCATCTCATACCCATCCACACACTATACAAATCTTGTTTTGAATTTCAGGTGTGTTTTTACCCTTCTTTAAATAATAAAGTATAATATGCCAGAACTGTTGTATATTTTCCTCCACCTTCAATATTAAAATGACTGTACAAAAATTTACCAATTTTGATGTTTTTTTAATGCACACTGTTATGACAGCCATCACAATACAATCTAACAAAATTGTTTCAAATGACATTAAACACAGCTAAGCACTACTAGAGCCATCTTACAGAAACAACCAGATGACCTTTTTGGTCAACCCATAACTGCAAGAAGAAAAGAGGTGCCGCCCCAGGAAGCATAGCGCTTGCGGCGCCTGCTCTGTGCTTGGTCCCTTACACACATGACTTCTCCTAGTTGCCCCACAAACCTAGGCAGTGGATCAGCTTCGTTCCACCATCCAGATAATCTGACTGTGGCTCATGAGAAAAGTAGTATCTCCAACACCCACATCACACAAGCCACCGTAGGAAGATTCAGGCCCAAGTGATCAGGAGGAGAAGGCCTGGCCGCTCATCCCCATTTCCCCTGCCTCCTCAGGACAAAGGGAAACTGGAAGCACCCCTGGAGGAGGCGCAGCTCTGGCCACCCTGCCTTCTGCCCTAGTTCTGCAGTGCTGCCCATTTTGCCTAAGATAGAACTTGCCCCAAAGACACCTGGCTTTTCCTCATATTGCCACAATTAAGAGCTACCTGCATCATTACTTCTGAGGTAAAAAAAAAAAAAAAATAGGGAGTATTCTGGAAAACTCTCTACTTCATTATGAGCTCCTCAATGAAATGCAGGTAGTAAAAAGAGTGATTTATAAATGAATGTATGAACATTGTATATTTGTGGCATATAAAATATAATCATAGATAAAAATCTGAGATTTGTGCAGTTATTTTCCCCTACCTAATTAAAGTTGTAATAACTCTGAAAGTCACTGCAACAAATATGGAATTAGACATTAATCAAGTCTGATTAACTGATTGTGTTATATATTTAGAGATATATAATATTTAAATAGTTTCTGTCTTTAGAAATGTATTGACAAGATCGTGGATACCTTCCTAAAACACTGTGATACGTGACAAATTTGTGTAGTGATTGCCTGAATTTTTAAGGCAAGTTCTTTTTTACTGAAGTATGACAGATACACTAAAGTACAGAAATCACAAGCATCCAGCTCAGTTAACTTTTACAAAGTAAACGCATACCTTGAGAAATAAGTCTATTCCCAGAATCCCAGAAGTCCTCCTTGCCCTTCCTCCTCATCAGAACTCTTTTCTGTAAGGATGACTATCCTGCTTTCTATTACTATTAAGTTTTGTCTGGTTTTGAACTTTAGATAAAATCATAGAGTATGTTCCCTTTGGTAATAGGATTCTTTGCTGAACATCGAGTTTGTGAAAATTTTCTAGATTCTTTTATTTAGTACTAGCTCATTTGTCTCCATGCCATTGTTATTATTTCACAATTTATTTATACATTTTACTTCTGTTAGATTTTGGGGTTATTTTCAGTTTGGGGCTAATATTAATAGTATTGTTATTAAAATCTTTATATTTCTCTTTAAGTAAGAGAAATATAATTCTTATTTTTGTTGAAATAAGAACTATGTTTCCCTCATTGCATGTTAGTTCAATTTCTGTTGCATGCATACTTAAAAGAGGAATTGCTGCGCTATACATGTACGTGTTCCCTATTAGTAAGTTATTACAGCTTTTCCAGAAGATTTTAATGAATTTTTTATCCTTCCAGCAGCATATCAGAATTCTGGTTGCTCCCAATTCCCTCAAACTCTTGTTGTTTTCTGTCTTTTTCATTTTAACTATTCTGGTGAGTGTGCAAAAGAATATAACTTTGTGGATTTAATTTTTATTCTTCTAATGACAAATTCAGCTAAGCATTATTATGCTTTTATTATGTATGTTGTTCATTTGGAAACTTCTTTTATGAAGTATCTGTTTAAGTCTTGCCCATGTTTCTACTGGGTTGCCCTTTTCTTTTGTTCGTTAAGTTCTAGGATCCTTTATGTGTCCTGGAAGATGCATTTTCAGATCTACACATGTTGTCAATGTCCTCTAGTCTTTGGCTTGCCTTTCACTCTTACCGTGGTGCCTTTGAACTAAAGGCTTTAGTTATAACATAGTTCATCAAAGAAAAGCTTATTACTTATTTGCAAAATATTCTTCCTTTGATGTCAAATTGAAAAACAGTATTAAGAGAATGTCCACAACACATCTTAAAAGCCAAGGAAGGATTAAACTAAAGGCTAAACTCTGGATAGGCTTGTGTACACTGTGGAGCAGTTTCCTGGGGTTTAATGTCTTTTCACCTGTCTGTGGAGGTATCAGAGGGCAACATTTCTGTCATGAAACAGGGCTGATCAATTTAGTATTTAAGGCAAGGTGAATTAGTTAAGACAGTGTCTGTGACAGTTGTCAGATGTGTTTTTCAATCTGTAGCCAGAGAGCAGTGGAAAGACAGAAAGTCTTTGGGTAATCCTTCCATGAGCAATGTCAAAACCAGGCAGTCTTCACAGAGGATGAAAGTATACAGATCTACACATTCATAGTCCAAACTGAGGTTAGTTACTCCTGGTAAAACATTTGCACATATACAATGGAAGGACAAATCTTAAGAGGAATACAGTTCATGGGGAGGGCTGGAGAGGAGGGCTGGGATGGGGGCAAAAGGCAGAAAACTGTACTTGAACAACAATTAAAATTTAAAAAATCAATGGGATGGGAGTAGAAAACAGAAAACTGTATAAGAACAACAATTAAAATAAAATTTAAAAAATTTAAAAAATCATTTAAAAAAAGAATACAGTTCTATATGGATCTAATGAAAAATGAAGAAGGAGGTAATCTTATATAATCAACAGCAAAAAAAAAAAAAACCATAATTATGTGACACAAGTTATTCCCCCTTTTGACTTGGATAGCCAGGACACTTGAGCTAAATTCAACTTCTAGTCAAACATTAATACTCTGGCCAATATACTTATTTTTATTGGAAAACTCAGCACAATGCATCAGCTTAGAATGAGTTTCATGTAATTATACTGCCTGCTTTCCAATTGGAGCTTTGCCACTTACCAGCTTTTTGACTTTTGACAACTTATATAGCTATCCTGTCAGTTTATTAATAAAACAGAAATTATAATAACACCTTATGAGTTCTTTTGTCAGGAGTCAGTAAGAAAAGCCATGTAAACATTTATCTTCAACACCTTGTACATGGTACTCAATATTTTTAGTAAATTGATACTCTCACTCTATATTTGTCTTTTATTATAAGCTACTTCTAATTTTTTAAATGCTGCAAATTAAGACCTACCATTTATCAAATGTTGCCAAACACTGAGCACTAAACACTAGACACTGTTCAAACTCTGTAGGTGTTGTAACCACTTCACTACACTGAATCTGCCCTACTAAGTGAATTAGTCACAAAAAGATTTTGTTAGCTTTAAATTTGGCTCAAATTTCCTTGCAAAAATCAAGACCCCTAAAAGTGAAATCATGTAATTTTCAACATCTAATAGATGGAAGTCATAAAATTTGCCAACTCATAAATTTGTGGTAAATAGCAAAAGATATTATGTGATAAATGTGCCTTGGGCATATTATTATTTCTTGGTTTCCTATAGATGAAAATAATAAAATGTATGAGTACAAAAGTATGTAATCTTTCTATATAAGACAACCTAAGTAAACGAAGCTAGAAAAATAAAGTGGTAAGGAATTGGATGAATTTCTTTCTGTGTCAAATATTTATTCAGTGCTCAGTATATTTGAGTATTATTCTAGATGCTAAGGGTTCAAAGTCTAATAATACTTAACTTTTATTCTAAAGATGCTTATAATATAGCTGGGAGGAAAACAAGTAAAATGACTATAATAGAAAATAAAGTCATTTTTTTAATTTAATTAATTTGCATTATTTTGTAGCGGCAATTCCATGCTGGATCACTCAGAGCACTACACACTCCTGGGCCCAGTAACTGGCTCAGGGATGTGCAGATACGGACGACCAGTGGGAGACCTTCGTGAGGCTTCATAGATAAAAGCTGGGAAAGGGAGGGTCTTTCTTTCCATTTTAATTATTAGTTTCTATCACTTGCAACCAATAGATTCCTAATACGGCCTGCATAGGAATTTCTTGGAAGGCTTTAGATATTTCTTAATTTAAAAAATAAATTAGTAGGTGATTTATTTTGCGTCATATGTAACGTATATGTCTGCCTTCCTATTTGCCCTTTGTTTTCACCCTCCACAGCCTTTCCTTCCCTTCCCCCATACACCTTTCTTCGCCAACCCCACACCCACTGCCCTCTCAGCAGGATTTAGTATTTCATTACTAAAAAGGGTTTTGCTGTACAAAGCTACTCGTTATATAATGTGCTTTTTCCTCTTCCTTGCTCTCCTGCCTAGCCTCAAGGAAATCGACATTGCTCACCAGCGCCTGCGGAGTCCATTTTCATCTTGAGGAATGCAAAGGAATTGGATGAATTTAGCCAAATAAAGAGAGAAAAGGCTAGGAAGGGACATCCCCAGTCATGGGTAAGACCGTGAACACACTAAAGCTTGATTGCAGAAGAATCACTTCACATTTGACCAACCTTCTCTGAACCCAGGGCCAAGACATTGATCGATACTGATGGATTGCAAATTCCATGTTTGGTGAGAAAGGTAAGTTTTCCCACTCCTGGTTGTTGTATATATCAAGCTCCATAGGCATAATATCTTGAGGCTAAATCACTTTTGCAAGGAGGATAACCTCATAGAATTCATATTTATTATTTTTAGATGATACAAATTGTTTAGCATTCTATCCTTTCTTAATTTTAACAACTTGATGACTTTGGCAAATACATTAGGTACTGATTAATGGCCATCAATAAATCACATTCTGCTAGTAGCTGGATAGTAAAAATCAGGAATGAAATTTAATCAAGACAGCATTGCATATACTCACTAAAGCTTTTATTGATTAAACTTATAATAGCAATAGCTTACTATGTGCCAGGCACCAGTTCTAAGTGCTTCATATATATTTCCTACTAATTCTGACAATCATAACCCAATGAAGTAGTTGCCATTATTATCCTTTGTGGAAAAGGAAACCAAGGCACAGAAAGGTGAAACAACTCCTCCAAACCACACTGCTGTAAGGAGTGGACTTGGGATTAGAAGCTGGCAAACTGGATGCGAAGGCCATGCTGTCCACCACCACTCCCTCCTGCCTCCCATGCGTTAGTACATGAGGGGTAAAAAGAAAACCAAGACAAACATGAAAACTAAACTTCGAAGTGGCTGCATCAGTTTTTACTAGTTTTGAATCTGATCACAATACCCCTTACCCTGTGTTTATCCATGCAACTAATCATTCTTTTCTCTGTGCTCTCTCACAACTTCTACATTCCTGTACTTATAGCACTTTACACAATGAACCCTGTTTTTTGTTTGCCCCTTTCTCTCCCTACTGCCCATAAACTTCTTTATTGTAGAAACTATAGCTTTGCAATCCCAATGCCTAGCCCAGAGGAAGGGAGGGATAGAGGGAGGGAGGGAGGGGGGAGGGAGGGAAGGAGGGAAGAAGGATTTGATTCTTCTTTTCTCCATATGAAGCAGGGTGGTTCTTTAACATACATGGTACTTGGGAATCCTCTCTATGTAGATGACTTAAATGGAAAGAGGGCTAACACAGTGCTGAAAATCTGTGACCAATGAAAGGAAATATTCTTTTTTAAAGTAAAAACTGAGATCTGGAAGGAAGAGGAGGAAGGAGATAAGATAAGGGAAGAATCAGAGGCATCTTGAGGATACTGTGAAAGTGCTTAGACAAAGGAACGCAAGCCAGCTCCCTTTCTCCTCCACTCTGTCCAAAGAAGATATTTGGCTGATTAAAACAGGAGCTGGTTCGCTTCCAAAAGACCACGTCACTCTCTATTTATTAACTTTTATCCTACCTGCAGTCTGGGGTGTGCAAACATTTCACATGTTCACACACCTTATATCTTGAAGACAGGCTTCAGTTGCAGTTCCTTGCACCCTTTTGCTGACCACGCTGTGCTCCCTCTGTCCTTCACCTGCCTTGCTCTTTTCTTCCCATTTGCAACTTTGACTGACTTGATCAGCAAAATCATACACTGTTGCGTTAAAAGTTTATTTTCTCTGAACTCAGGATCATCATCTGCTCTCCAAAAAAGTTCCAGCAACCTTCACTTCTAAAGATCTGAACAGATGGTGCTGAGCAATTCTTTACTTTCTCCACCAGCTGCCCCACCCTATAGCTACCCCACCCCAATTTCCCAGGAAGGATTGGTGCATCTTCTTAACTTGTTCTTGGTTTCCCTTGCAGCTACCTTCAAGCAACATTTTCTACTTTGATAGTTTTTTTGCAACTGGACTGAGGTTTTGTTTCACTTCCCAATGTGTCACCCTAGTGCCTGAGATGGATCGGTTTGGAGGCACCCAGTGCCATTACTGGGCTGACCCAGTTCCTGGCAGCAGAGCCTGGGTTGAGAAGGTGCCAATGCAGGGGCTCCATGTATTTGTAAATAATGAAATGAGCAAGGCAATTTGCAACTGCAGTGAATTTCATCCATTAATCTAACAGACTTTTAAAAAGCTAGTCTCCTGCTTTGGTCTCCCTGGAATAAGAAAGCCATATATGTCTTCCAACTCAGAACAATTTATTAAAGGCTCAAAAAGTGGGGGAGGGGAGGAGCATGCTCTCTTTTGTGATGTCCCTTGCGTCCATATTTTCTGGTCCATTTTTACTACGTTTTCTCCACACATGATTTTATATTTTTCCTGGTTTAAATGCCTTATAAACATAACTATGAAAGAAAATTGACCAATTCCCTCTTTTCTATATTTCATAGTAAAATGATGAGTTTCAAAACACAGGCTTTAGATTTTGACAGCCTGAATTCAAAGGCTAGATGTGCCACTGCTTCTTGGAGAATGTGATCAAGTGCCTTAAACTTCCTAAGGTTTAGTTTTCTCATCTGTAAAATGGGAATAATAATAGCTACTTTTCCAGGTTCTGGACACCTAAATTAAATAATGAATCTGTACAAGATCTGTGGTTTCGGGCACCTATGCAGCACTCTAGAAATGCACGCTACCGATAAAGAGCCTCTGGTGCTCAGGGCATATTTGAAACTCTTTTCTCTCATTACCACTTTAACATCTCTGAAAATCATCAGAGTCAGGAGTAAAAAGGATGCAGAGCAATTTGCTGATTTGGCAGTTGCTCAGTCTGCAATAATTGATGCCTTTTGGACAGTTCAAGGTGTCCTCTCTGCCACAGGTCCACTGAGCTGCAAGGTGGAGGGTGGGGAAGGGGGGGGCAGAGCCCTGGCAAGAGGCAGGGCAGCTGGTGAACCTGGAAACAAGTTAGGCCTTTTCTGTGCGGCTTCTGTCACTGTCACTTCAGGTGGTTGCAGAACCATCAGCCACACTGGGTTAGAGCAGCATGCTGGGCCCCAAAGTCTTTTTTTGTGGTCCAAATTGATTTTTTCCCCTTAATACAAAGATAGTCCTAAACGCATGACATCCTTGGTTTTTTAAATTCATTTTCAGTATATTTGAAGTCCTAGAATTTTTATTAAAATAATCGTGAAAGTTCTACAACCTCTCCAAAATCAGTCACATGTTTTTTTACATCAGAAGGTGTTTTCACTGAAATGTATTAAAAACAATACAGATTGCCCTGGCTGGTGTGACTCAGTGGACTGAGATCGTGCCTATGAACCAAAGGGTCACTGGTTTGATTCCCAGTCAGGGCACATGCCTGGGTCGCGGGCCAGGTTCCCATTAGGCCGCATGAGAGAGGCAACCATAGATTGATGTTTTTCTCCCTCTCTTTCTCCTTCGCTTTCCCTGTCTCTAAAAATAAATAAATAAAATCCTTAACAAAGAAAACAACACAGAGCTTTAAAGTTGAACCCACCTGGCCCTGCACACCTGAGACCATGACCTGTCAGGTATCTGACACCCATGCCTATGGAAGGGCCAAGTCAGTGCCCTCACCTCAACTGCATTCACTTGAAACCATGGTGATTTGTCTTTAACCTCTGCTAGACTGAAAGTGCCTTGAAAGCAAGGTTTATTTCCACTTAAGTTCACCAGCCTCCGAAACACCAGTATACAACCGGTACGACAGGTGCTTGTGAATGGCTGCGAATGGCTCAGAAGCCAGACTCGAGACGCCAGCCTGACTGAACGCTTGTGTCTGGTAACCGTGTCTGCAATCGCTGCTTTACTTAGTGGAAACTGCAGAACCGCGGGGTTGCACTTGTTTCCCCGACTGAACTCCCTTACGTTAGGAGAAAAAAACATCCACCCTAATCTGACTCGGTAAACACTCTCGTGCCCAGTGCAGCGACTGCATTAGTCGTGGGCTTCCGGTTCAGACAGGTCACATGGCAAAGGGGGCTCTCTGTGAACTTAGACTAGTGACATCATCATCTGAACCTTGGCTTGAACATGACAACAGTAACACCTTTGGTACAAATTGATAGGAAATATTAAATATCTAACACACAATAGGAACTCAATATGAGTTGACTTCTTTTTAACTTTTTAAGGCTTAGGTAAGAAGTATGAGAAGAAATGTTCAAATTATCTAGCAATGAAAGGAACCATGAGATTTTATATATATATATGTACAACTCATATATATATCAGTGACACCAGATGTGGGCAAGGGGTGTTTAGACAGGAGTCTCCCACACCATGAAGGAGAGAGAAGCTGGGGCAGACATTTGGGAAAGTGTTCTGTCGATCCTTGTGAAACCGAGTACATACAGGTATGTATGTAGAACCGGACAGCCCACGCTTGGGCTTACATCCCAGAGAAATTCTCCCGGAAATCCATAGAGAAATGGAAATGAGAGGAATCACTGCAGTGTTGTTTATCATTGCGGGCCGTGGGAGGTAACCCACATGTCCATCACCAAATCAAATGCAGCGGGCACATTCTGCGGAATTCTCTGCAAATGTTAAAACATGCAAACTGGTTGTATATACAGCAAGCATATGTAGTTTATTGTAAAAAAATGATAGGTATTCTTTATGTGAATTGGAGATCCATGAGAAACAACACTAAGTATTTTATAAGGCTGCACAAGAGTTCAAGGCCTTGGAGGATGCGGCCATGGAAGGAGATGGGAATGGAGAGAGAAAAGCCGGAAAGGCCCGTTTACACCAAACAGTGATAATGGCAGCATGCTGTAAACTGAAGGGAATCCTTAATTCAACCCACTGCACCTGAAGTCCTCCCCCAAAAAAAGGCAAAAAAAAAAAAAAAAAAGAACCAAAAGGGTTTGTGTGTGTGTGCACACCTGCATACGTGCCTGTACTGATAGATGCATGAAATTTGTTCTGGAAATATACACAAAAGTCTCAGTTATGGTTACCTTTGAAGAGAGCTTTGGGTGTTAACCAGAACTGGCAGATATTTTTTATGTTTTTTTAAATACTTCCTGCATAGTTTAGATTTTTTTTAATTTTTTCTTTTATTTATTCTAGAGAGAGGGGAAGGGAGGAAGAAAGGGAAAGAAATATTGATATGAGAGAGAAACAACAATCAGTTGTCTCTTGCATGCACCCCAGCTGGAGACCAAACCCACAACCCTAGGCACAGCCCTAATGGGGTGTCGAACTAGCAACCTTTCAGTGTGCGGGGTGACGCCAACCAACTGAGCCACACTGGCCAGAGCTGCAGAGTTTAAATTTTTCCTTATGTGTGTATGACATCTATTTGAATTACAGTTTTTTTGTGTGAAAAAGTAACTTCTTATCTTCACTCTTTCAGTTGTATCCCTAATCACTTATTTTCTTCCTTGGCATCAGAATATTTCCAAATGCTCACAGGATCCTATTTAGTTTCCACTTAAGAACCTTCCAATGCCTTCCATTTCCTAAGAAACAACTTCCAAACTCCTATCACAAACAAAAGCTCTTTACTATCTGGTTAATATGCTTTAAACTTGAGCCATTCTGAACCCAGAAGCTCTTTACTGTTGGAAAATTTGACTACTCGCCTGTTTCCACGCCGCCAGGTGCGATTACATTCTGAGGGGCGGCTCCCGCTGTGCTCTCCGAGCAGAGCGTCACCCCGAGTTCACTGTCGGATGAACCCCACGCAGCCGTCACGGCTGTGTGGTGTATCCTCTCTTCTGGACCCCTCTCTGGCTCCCTGCCTTTCTGAACAGGCACATTACCTGCTCCCAGTCTGTATTCCTGTCTTGTTTTACACGAGCTTTAACTAAAGCCTGGTCAACTCAGTGACCTGGAACCCCAAGCCATTTGGGGCCTTGTCTGTCTCCCTGGCTAGAGGGTGAGGTGGTTTTTCTTCTCAGTGTTGAAATCTCAGTACTTTTCACAATGCCTGGGGCATACACAGTATGCACCATAACCTAATGTTGAACTAAATTAGAAATTGTCTTTTCAAGCTATGCCTTCAAATAAACTGTTAAATCATCAGTCTGAGGAAAAACTAAAGTAAAAAACTGGAGTTATAGCCTACATTTAAATGTTAAAGGACTTCCCATTCTGGGAAAGCAGTGCAGACTCACTTCTCCCTGCTTGTCTCCTCTAGGGAGGACCACTAACATCCCGGAAATAGTCTCGCAGGGAATCATGAAAGGACTCTGCAAGAGGAAGGCAAACAGGCTGTGGGGAGAGCGAGGCTGGCATGAGAGTGAGTACCCCAGTTTTCTCTTCAACTGCCCTGTCTCTCAGGCTCCCAGAACCTCCAATAGGCATAGACAAGAAAAAAAGCCTCAAGAAAAGTTTATTCTCACTAGCCAAAGGATGGGGAAAGAAAGGGACAGATTAGGGGACAGATCTTTGTGGTCACATCAGCCCTTTTCTAGCCAAACACTATGAGCTACCTACCACCTGCGTCCCCTGCTGCAGGGCTGCCAGAGGCTGAGCGGGGTGTCCCACCTCCATTGCCACCTAGTGACAGCAGGCAGGCCAGGGTGTCTACCTCCCTGTTGGGGGTACCAGAAGAGACTAGGCAGAGAATCCAGTGACCCACTGCGCACCCAGCAACAGCAAGGGACCCAGAGCAGCACCCCCTCCTCTTCTTGACTGTTTGTGGGGACAGGCTGGGATGTGTGGAGTCTCATCCCTACCAGGACCAGCATGGCAGGCAGCACCATCACCCTCCAAACCAAAGAGTGGGGAAGGGTCAGGAGAACAGATAGCAGAAGAAAGGGGTTCCTAAAGCCTGCAGAGGAAGGTCTGACCAGGTCAAGCATGAAACTGACCAGGGTCAACAGACCAGAGGGGTGAGAATTGAGCTATAGTGTGGTATTCCACACACAGATCTCCGGAACAGCCTTGTAGTGTGTCTGCTGTGAGGTGCCCATTCCGGAAGACTCCCACCCTGAATAAACATGTTGCCTGCTGTATGTATGACACAGCTCCCGGCGGACCAGCCAGATGGGGAATTAGGCTGCCCCCACCCATGAAGTCCCCTCCTACAGAAAGCCCTGGGTAACTAGGAAACTGACCATTTGAGTGACCCCCATTTCTCTTGTCCCATACCTAATTCCCATTCTTATGCTTTAAATTTGCCAATAAAGAGTAAACCCCCCAAAACTAGGCACCCCACCCTTAGTCCTATAAAGACAGAGTCCCAGACCTGTGCACACTCTCACACTCCCCTCTCCTCCATTCCCCTCCCCTCCCCTCCCCTCCCCTTCCCATCCCTTTTCTCCCCTTCTCTCTCTCTCCCCCACCACCCCATAACCTCTCTGTGTGCCCCTTAGTTTTGCCAGGTACCATCTAGGACCTATGAACATTAAATCACGTTCCTCGAAGTTACCTGGTGGTTTTTGCTGAAACACATCCAGTGGTCATAATAAGAACCACATGGGCTGGTGCAGCCACATTGGCCCCAGTGGGGGAAATGTTGGTGGGGCTTGCTATGCATTAATACAGTCATAGGGGTCCAGCAAGTGCCTCAGACATTCCTAGCCAATAGCCTCACTACCAATAGGCTGGGTCCTATGGAACAAGCCTCTAAGGAGTATACAAATGAACCAATTAAAACTGAAGAGCACTGAAAACTAAAGTAATAGTGGTATTCAGTTCACAGGAGCAGGCCAGGATGTATGTTTTAAACCTAAATAAGCTAACTTTCTGCTAAAATAAGAGATATAAACACCAAGAACAAGGAAAAATCATAATTTGAATGAAAAAAATACAAGAAAAGAATATCGGAAAAATGGAAAACAATGGGAACAGAAAATAAACAATAAAATGGCAGACTTCAGCCCTAACAAGTGAATAATCACTTTAACTATAAATGGTTTAAATATATCAGTTAAAAAACAGGGATTGTCAGAGTCTATAAAAAAGCATGACCCTATTATATCCAGTTTACAAAAGCTCACATCAAATAGAACATAATAGGTTGGAAGTAAAAGGATGGAAAAACATGGCATGTCAGCATTAAAGAAAGGCGGAAGAAATTCTATTAATGTCAGGTAAGATGGACTTCAGAGCAAGGAAAATTACTGGAGACAAAGAGGGTCATTACATAGTAACAGAGAGACCAATTAACTTAGCAACCTTAAATTGTATGAGTATATACACCAAACAACTAAGCATCAAAATATATGAAACAAAAACTGATAGGAAAAATCTTAGTGCAGGTTCCAAATTGATGAGTGAGGATCAAATCCTAGAAAGAGCGAAGGGAACCTACAACAACATCGCACAAGCTTCTCTGTGATAGACAACCGAGTGTATATGTGCAGAAATGCATGATAGGGAACGGCCATTTAAAAAGATCCCACATCAGATAAATAAGAGTATTCTCCTAAAGTGAGGGAAGTCTTTTTGTAACGATGAAGAAAATGGCTTCTTGTCCCAGATATTGGTGCTTTGCAAAGAATTTCACTGTATTAATATTTAAATAGATGAATGATAAATGTTGGTTGGTAAGTTAAGAGCGCTGCTACTTTAAAGAAAAGAAAAAGTCATGGCCATAGGAGAAATGTTATACACACTTCCTTATTTCTGAGCACTCAGGCATCTGGACACATATTCCTTTGTTTCAGCCCACCCTCAGATCCTGATTGTCACCAGGAGCTAGCAATTGCAAAATGAGATTCCTTCTGGCCCAGCCTCTCTTGGTTTGGCTTTGACAATAGCTTCACTTGATTTATTAGTTGCAGTTCCTACCACCCATATAATCCACATGAAGTTCTACTTCTGGCTAAGATTTGGTAACAAGCACCAGATTTACCCTGCTACTAGAAATAACAACAAAAAGATATTTTAAGATGAAATACATGCAACAACAGCTTCATGACACTATACATCAGACAACAGGGGACAGGGATCTCTGAAAGATGGGGAACAAATGAGATAAGCCCAGCTTACCACCCCTGGAGGCTCCAGGCCCCTAGGCAGGGGCAGGAGGGTGGTAGGAGAGTCCAGGTGGAGGGCCTGCGGACTCCCTCCATGGAAAAGACAGAGCTAAGAGCGTGAGGACACCTAGTTCCTAAAAAGTAGAGCACGGAGCAAGCACTAAAGATGAGACACCACACAGGAAGGACCCTAGAGATCTACAGGGAATCCTCCTGGGTATTCATCCTTCCAGTGCATGCATGTGAGGAAACACCTACGGCCAGCAGAAAGAACTCTTTGAAGAATCAGAGAAAGCAGCACCCAGTGATCACCCAGGTCTGAGGATAGTTTCTGTTCTTACCACACTGGAAAGCCTTACCATTTGTGGGGCGTAGGATAGAGTGCCCAGAGTTATTGTGCCTCAGTATTGGGGAATGGTGCCGCTCTGATCCCACCTAACAAGTCTTGAAAGCAATACTCCAAAGGAGTAAACTGTGTCCAAGTAACTTCGCCACATGCCAATACAAAGGTAAAGGATATTTATGGTGATATAAAAATATCCAGCACCCAATAAGGAAAAATTCACAATGCTGGCATCTCGTCAAAAAACACCAACTAGGCAGGGAAGCAGAGAGCATTATCCATAGTAAAAGGGTTAGGAATGCCACTTCTCCCCGTCTCTCTCTGCAGGCCTCTCCCCCTTAACCGTGGCAACTGGCATTGATTGCTATTCCAACCCAATCATTAATTGGTATTTATGAGTTATGACTTCAGTGTTCGGTTCAGTCTGGCTCTTTGTGATTTAAGATCTCTTTAGGATAACAAGGCCCCACTACTTCCTCAAGGACAGTGGTTGATGTCAACTCACCCTCCACTTTAACATTTTAAAAATAAATGGGAACACACATTTCCCCCCAATGAATCGAAGGTCAAAAGTCTTATTTTCATCAAGTCCTTATCAAAATGTCTCAGCTCTGAAAAGTGAAAATTATGATACGCTTGAGAGGTTTTGATACAGCAGCTTGTTGTATTTGCAGAAGCCGTGTAGGTAAGCACAAATTAACAAGGGGAAGAGTGGAAATTTGCCTGTGATGTGCTTACCGTGCCCAGCTGTTGAGAACGGCCAAGTGGAAAGTCAATGCTGACCCTGCGTTCCGAAGACTGACAGTGTCAATAATCAGATTCCCTCCTGTGCCAACAGTTTTTGCTGAAACCACTTCTCAAAAATATGCAGACTGTCCTAGGTGCTCCACTGGCTGTGCCTTGAAAGTCCTCTGTGACTACTAAATTTGCCTCTTTGATTATGACATCAGATGTCAGTTTTTCACTCTCAGTCTCTGCACAACCTTGAACAAGTCAGGACATAACTTTGGGCTTGTGTGAACAGATGCAAAGATGGAATGGAATCTATTTTCCATTGATATTTCTCAGAGAGAACTAAATAAGATTGTGTGCTCAGAGCCTTTGTTTTTGGAACCAACCCGGCCTGCTGCCTTGTAAACAGAGGTACTCAATCAATACCCTTGGTTGATAGATTAATTCAACCAATGGAAGGTGTATGTGCAAAAAATCTACAACAGAACATAATAAAACAGATTTAGCAGAACCTCCACTAAGTGTGCAGATGCAAATGTCTTCTCTCTGGAGAGTCAAGTAAAGCATTGAAGGGACAAAGTAAGGTCTAAACTCCTGGTAGTTCCTACAAAATATGTGAATCTAGTGACATAATGTGCCAAAGAGACTAGTGACACTAACAGATATTTATGAAGTACAAAATTCCACTTGCCAGGAAAAATATAAAACTCCATAAAAGACAGCATATGCAACATACTGTCTCTTGCACACAAGAAATACCTCTGTCAGCTAACTCTCCCAAACTCGTAGGAATTACTACCCACTTGGCATACGGAGGTTGATTCTAGCAGCTCTACTTTATCCAGAAAAATATAACAGAAAAAATACAACAGAATTTTACTGTACTCAGAGTCTGGGAAATTTTTCCAGCAAAAAAAAAAGTCTTTTTTCTCTCCACATGGCTCTCATGAGTCATAGTATAATAAGCCATATATATAAAGACTTCATTTATTTAATTTTAGAGACAGGGGAAGGGAGGGAGAAAGAGAGAGAGAGAATCACCTACGTGCAAAAGAAACATCGATTGGTTGCCTCTCGCATGCCCTGAACTGGGGATGAACCTGCAACCCCAACAGGTGCCCTGACCTTTCAGTCTGAGGGACAACACCCAACCCACTGAGCTATGCCAGTCAGGGCTAAGCTCTCTATATTAAGAGAGCTAAAGATTTGATCATTTTAAATTTAAAAGTTTGAGAGACATTTTTAGAAAATCATTGCCTGGATTGTATTGTTACCCCAACTAGAATTAGAATAAAAATTATTTTGTCACATTGTCATAATACCCGTGTTGCCCCATTTTAGGACTACCTGTGCCCCCAATTCCCTGGCTCCACCTGAACAAGCACACCTCCCATCCACTGTACCTCTGCCAGCATGTTTGTGAGTGTCTCTTGGTATTATTCCTTGGTACCTTTTGAAGGTGTGTATGTTAATGTTTCCAGTAATCTAAATTGCATGATGTAGGAAGAATAGCATATTGGGAGCTAAAGTTAGCAGAATCGTTTTACTTGATTACCTTAGAACTGTCCTTTATCACTTAAGAGACAGGAGCTGGGGAATAGTGCGACCAGCAAGAGTGAGCATGGAGCAACAGCATTCAGGCTTTGGGGATCTTGCTTGAAAAGGACGGGTATTCTAAAAGGACGTGGGGGGAAAGAATGAAAGAGCAGAAGCAGACAGATTCCATTTTGCTTTATAATCTTCACTAAGACAAATACGTTTTAATTTGGGTAAATGTGAAAGGATTTAGAGGACAAGGAACCAGAGGAGGCTGTCTCCATAGAGTGGACATGTGGAAAGGATTCTGCATCACAGTCTGAGATAGAGTAGATGCAGTGGCGCCTTGGCTAAGAGAGAAGTGCCACGTGACTGCAGATGTGGGCCCACCGGGAGCACACAAGCACTCACAGGCTGTCCTCCAGGCCACAGGTGGTGACAGCTGCAGAAACCTGGAGGACTGCTTGAGGAATAGGTTGCCAGAAACTGCTAAAACCCCCACAAGGAGGTCGGCCCAGAGGCTGGCCTTGTAGTGTAGGAGATAAGGAATGGCACGATGCCATTCAAGTGAGGAGAACACTCTCAGGCAGCCTGGCTTTGATGAATTATTTTAACTGTGATTCCAAAACTATAGGAACACGTTTGGTAGGTGCTGGCAACATCTAGGAACAAGCACCCCTGCATTTGCATTAATCAATCCAGCCCCTGTCCCCACAGACGTGATCCATATATCGTCTGTGGCATCAGAGATGGCAGCCCGATGCTGTGAAAAGGGGACTCTACTAGGATTCAGGAGGCCCAGGAAGCACCTGCGAACATTGCGCAGCACCTGCTCTTTGACAGACACTATGCCGAGCGCCTCACCAGCAGTGTTTATTCAATCCTCCCAGCACCCTCTGTGATAGGCAAGGGTGTCTGGAGCCAGCATGCACCAGTTTAACCAGTTTATGTTTGCATCTCTTCCCAGGTCTGTGTTCAGTGACATGACATTGGTAGCTCAAAATTAGTCATGCTGGGTCTATACTTAAGGGCAATCAGCAAATGCAACAATTCACTAGTTTTTTCCTCCAGAAAGCTGGTTGTTAGACATTTATGAGCACACGACTGGCGATAAACACCGTTAGTACTCTCTCCTCATAAGCAAGGACCCAGGCACTGAGAAGTTAGGAAACTTCCCCAAAGCCATATGCTTGGGTAGTGCTGGAGCCTAAGCTGAGTCTCAAATCTGTTTGGTTCCAAAGCCCATGCCTGTAACCCATATGTGCTCAGAAGGTCCCTGACCTACTGCCAAGTCTGATGACTTGGACTGCAGCTCCAGACTTCTTTGAACTCCAGCCACCTGCTCAGTAAATTGGATGGTTTCAATGGAAGCTCAGTGGTTTTATCCAATTCCTCTAGTCTAATTGGGTGGCAATCACCCAAATGAATTCACACCCCATCATTTAAAACCTGTCAGGAGGGAGAGGGACTCAGATTGTTGGCCTCAGTTAAAATCTCTCCAGCACACTATGCCTCTTCTAATGTTCGCAGTGTCTTCTCCTCAGGCTCAGTACCCTTCATCTCACACTCCCACACACACACCTTCATAATATTGTCACTGGGCCACAATCCGTGTGCCCTGTGCTCCAGAAAGCCCAAACCCAAAACATCAGAGTCTGCAGTAGGGAGAGGTTTACTGATAGACAAGGTGCCAACAGAGAAGACGGGAGCCCTTTTGTTCCCTCAACTCCATCTTAAGAAAGCACAGAGTTCGGTCTTCGTTTATGTCAAGGAGTGGGACAATGGGCAGGCCCGTTGTTGTAACACTCAAGCTACAAGCAGAATTCCTCTAATGATTAGTGTGTCGAAATGCAAGGCTAAGCGGGAGCTGTTAGCCTGAAGGCCGTGGAACAAAGCAGGCTCCGACGAGATAGACTCAAAGAGAGACCAGCCATTTCCATCTGTTACAACATTGTGGTTTAGAATAAAAAAATTATATTTGGTCTTCATCCCCATTCCTGGCACAGAGCTCCTAAAACCCTGGAATTTTCTAAATGTTGAGTGATAATGGTGGCTTTTGCTACATTTAGTAAGGTGAATTTTGGAAAGCCCTAAGTAACCTAAGGACAGAGGTTGGTTGCCAGAGGAATCAACCAGGTGATTAGAGGGTTGGACTTCTCAGCCTTACTCCTCGATGTTTGGGGAAGGGAGAGAGACTGGAGATTGAGTTCAAACACTAATACTCAATAATTTAATCAATCATGCTTCTGTAAGAAATCTCCAGAAAACCCCAGAAGTGCAGGCTTCAGAGCACTTACAGCTTGGTGAGATGGGAGGTGCTGGGAGAGGGAAGCCCTCCCAGGGAGCAAGGAAGCCCGTGCCCGTTCCCCAAGCCCACCCTAAGCAGCCTTCCATGACAAACCTGCAATCTGGTCAGTGAAATGTTTCTCCAGTTCTGTGAGCCATTCTAGCAATTAATTCAACCCGAAGAGGGTATGGTGGGAACCTTCAGTGGAGAGCTGTAGTTCTCAAATGCACGTGACAGCCTGGACTTGGAGCTGGCTTCTGAGGGGGTGAAGGAGTGCAGCACTCTTGTAGCATCCGGCGCTGTCTCCAAGTAGATCTGTCAGCATTGAGTTACTTGCTTCCTAATGTGAAAAAGGCACAGGTACTGGAATTAGTGTCAGAACCGAAATCTTTCATCTTTCAGAGCCTGGTGCATCTTCTCCTCTGAGCCAAAATGTATTTTAATTGGAACAGAAGACAGATGTGAAGTAATTTTGACACCTTAGCATTTTTTAAGGTAAAACTTCTCAATTTTAATTAAATTTTCTAATTGCTTCTGGATATAGGAACACAGTACATTTAAAAAAAAAGATTTTATTTATTTCTAGAGAGAGGGGAAGGGAGGGAGAAAATGAGGGAGAGAAACATCAATGTGTGGTTACCTCTCGTGCATCCTGCACCGGAGAACCTGGCCTGCAACACAGGCATGTGCCCTGACTGGGAATCAAACCTGTGTGTCTTTGGTTCACAGGTCAGTGCACAATCCACTGAGCCACAGCAACCAGGGCTGAGACCTTAGGATTTTTTTGAGAAACAAGTGTCACCCAAGTGGAAGACCTTTGTGGGTTAGTAAAGGACATAGGATGTTATTGTTTAAGATACTAGTTGAGTGCTTTAGTTCTGAGTGGATGTTCAAAAAATGTTTGTGAAACAAATAAACGGTTGAAAAAAACCTAGTAGAATGGCATTAAAAGTCATTCTAAAGAATATTAGAGAGAAATTGTTTTGTCAATCATTAAGCATGTTACAAATACAAGCAATTATTCTGCATATGGGGAAACTGGAGCTTGAAAAGGTTAGTAACATAAGTAACGCAAGAGTGAACCCCAGGGTAAACAATGGATTTGGGGTGATGGTGATGTGTCGGTGTGGTTTCACCTCCACTCTGCTGGGGTGTCAATAGTGGGGGAGCCTGTGCATCAGAGGGGGCAGGGAATATATGGGAAATCTGTACTTTCCTCTTAATTTTGCTGGGAACATAACACTTCTAAAACTGAAGTTTAAGAGGAAAATGGTGGCTTTTTGAACATTATACAGCTAGTCAGTTCTAGATCCAACCCTTGACATTGACATAATCTGATACCACGCTCAGTGTTCCTTCCACTCACTCTCCTCAGTCCTCCAGCGGTCTCAAACCTTGCAAACTCCATAAGTCACACTCCACTTAGATTTTTACACAGTATAGCCAATGCCAGGTATGGTGATGGTCACGGAACCTGTAGGTACTAATTAAATACTCCTCTTGATTAAGTAATTACCTGAAACTTAGTAATGGAATATAACACATATTTCTACAGGTTTTGTAAGGTAATTCCATACTGAGAGGAAGTATTGCACAATGAATACAAAATCGAATTCTAAAATCAGACAACCCCAAGTTTAAAACCAGACTCTGTCACGTTTTAGTTGTGTGACTTGAGTAAGTTACCTAATACCTATGAATCTTTAGTCTTTATCTTAAATTGGGAATAGTGACATGTCATAAGGTTGTTGTGAAATGGAAAACACATTGTAGAAAAAGCACAGCGCATTAGATCTAGCATATTTTATGCACTTAATAAATGTCCTCTATTCTACTATTTTATGACCCAATGTCTTTTTTTCTGTGTTTTGAGCTAGTTGAACTTTAAGGCAGACAAATTTGGTATTATGAAGGAAACATCTATTCCATGTACTGAGACCAAAGATTTGCTTTGACAGCAAAAGAAAGAAGTAAACGTGGAAAGAAATTTTCTCCACCCAGTATCACTGGCTCAAGGAAACTTCTTACTTTGCAAGGAATAAGAAAAAAAAAATAAGCATGGAGTCAGAATGGAATTCCTTCTACAAGTCCTGTTTACAATAGACATAGAGTATATCAGTTACAGCATGTCCTGATTAAAAACACGCTAGCCCCTAACACACAAAAGATTTGTCTTGTTCAAAAACCAAGACAAATGAACGTACTTAAGATAGAAATGATTAATTGGGGTTATTGAGTTGGCCAGAAGATTTTTGGAACGAAAATTAGAAACCTTATTTTTAACTACTAGGAGTGAAAATTAGAAACTAAAAAAATGACACCTCTGAGTGACCTTAAGTAATCGAAAGGACCTCCTCCTTAATTCCTTTTTGTCACTCACTCCCAAAGGCCTCCACCCCCAGGCCTTCGGGGCAAGGTCAGTTTTTGTTAGAATCCATCTGGAAAAAGAATATGCTTTGTTGCTCTATTGTGCCCTGCCTGTCACAGCGCAGGGCTTGGCATGCCAGGGCTATGCAGACACCTGGAAAGACAAGTGTATATCGGGAGAGTCAACGTCCCAAGTTATCAAGCTGTAAGGTTTTTTCTTTACTAATCTTTGCACATCGAGAGAGTAATGTCAGCCAATGACTGAAAATAAACTTTGCAAACACGCTTTTTTCTCAATTCCATCCTTGGTGGGGAGCTCTATTGCTCAGCAACCTGACCTTCCTGTTCAAAGCTTCCAATCAATTCCCCAGATAACTGCTGTCTCTCTAGAATTGAGAACACTGTGGAAATTTCAAAGACTGACATTTTTAAACACCTGGGTGAGAAGCTCCTGGTGAGATAAGTCAGAGAAAAAATAGAGTGGGCTCATCAAGGTACTGCAAACATCTGCCATTGAGAGGATGGACACACAATGATTCAAAAGGAATAACTGCTTACTTCTTTTGCCTGACCCAAACGTACTCCTCTTATTGTGATGTGGCCCTCAGATACAGTGAACCTTTCTCAGCCTCCTAAGACTTTACTCTTTTCTGCCTTCATACGCAGAAATAGATGATCTTCGGTTATGTGTGGAGATTTCTACTTCTTAAGATAAAAAATCTAAAGTTCATGTCACCAGAGTTTTGATGGTTTCATGTCTGCCTCAGGGAAAAGAATTAGAGCAGGTCTCCAGGAATCTCCACTACATGATTGTCAAAGAAGCTTCTTTGCAGAAACAGTGATGAAAAATTCAAGCTAGGCAAACACAAGTGTCAGGAGCAATTCTCTCCTGGTCACGTAGCATGTGGAGGGCCTTATTTTACAGAAAAGGGCCAGGAGTAAAGGGAATGAGGAGACGTTGATCAAAGGTACAAACTTTTGCTTACACGGAATGAATAAGTTCTGAGGATCTAATGCAGAGCACAGTGATTCTAGTCAATACTATAGCATTGTATACTTGAAATTTGTTAAGAGAATAGATCTTAATGGTTCCCACCCCACATACAAAAAAGGGTAACTATGTGAGGAGATATGTTTATCAGCTTGATTGTGGTGATTATTTCACAGTGTATACGTATATCAAAAGATCATGTTGTACAACTGAAATATATACAATTTTTAATTGTCAAGTATATCTAAATAAAGCTAGGAAAAACTATTAAAATTTTTTTAAAAATTTTTTTGCCCTGGCCAGCTGACTCTATTGATTGGAGCATTGTCCCATACACTAATAGGCTATACAACCTCCAGTCAGGCCACATAGCTAGGCTGTGGGTTTGATCCTGGCTGGGGCATATAAGGGACACAACAGATCAATGTTTCTCTTATATTGGTCTCTCTCTCTCTCTCTCTCAAAATCAATAAAAACATATCCTCTGGTGAGGGTTAACACATAATAATAAAATAAAAAATACAGTGTTTTTAAAACAGTGGGACAAGGGATCTATGAAGCAAGATCCAGCCTCCCAGAAAAGAACTGATAAACACCAGACATGAAGGCCATGGCTCTTAGTCAGCTCTCAGGGATTCAAAATGAGGCTGCATTTTCCAGAGGAGTCATGGGAGAGCCAGGTACCAGGTGGCTGAGTTAAGGAGCATTCAAGCACCAAATTCCAAATTAGTCATCAGCTCCATGACACCAGGAATGACTGGAGTTAGTGCTGGAAAAAGGAAGGGAACTGGGCTAATTAGGCTAATTCTAGATAATATTTACTAGAGAGCAGTTTCCAAGTGTACCCCCAGGCTTGGTTCTCACTGAGCCTAGTCGGGGAAGGCCAGAATTAGCAGGAGTAGAACACCTTGTAATGATCTTTCTCTCTAGCCAGGTCAACCACTCCCTCCCTGGCCAAACAAGGTTAGAGCAGCACCAGGAGAGACCTGGTTGCTTGAAGTCGCAGACAGGGGAAAAATGTCTAAGTGGCAAACACACAAGGGCTGTGAGCACCAACGCATAGCCCTGGGAAGAGTAGGCGACCGAACCCTGTGCGACCAGAGGTGGCCTGGCCGCACGTGCCTGTACAGGCAACCGAAGGAGAGTGTGCTTTGTAGAAGACCCGGAGCCCACACCCGTAGGCCCAGGGTGAGCGCGCACACCTCAGGGGGCCCTGAGCCCACAGTAAACCTGTGGTGAGCACACGCTCTGCGGGAGGTCTGGAGCTCACAGCGATGAACCCGGGAAGTGCACGCACTCCCTAGGAGACCTGCAGGTCAAACTCACAAACCTGGGGAAAGCCCATGCTCTGCAGGAGGCCCAGGGCCCACAACTGTAAACCCAGGAAAGCCCGTGCTTGGAAAGGCCTGGATCCCACGCCCAAGGCCCTTCTGAGAGGCGACAGGCTGGCCCTGGGAAGATGAGCAAGAGGCTGACTAAGCGCTAAACTGGAACAGAGAAAAGTGATACCAGTCACCCCTCAGCCTGCTGCAACCAGCAAGACCAGAAAAACTGGTTCGGCCAGTTGGAAACCAGCAAGATGTTTTTTGTTTGTTTGTTTGCCTGATTTTTTTAAGTAATTTTTTATTTTTTATTGTTTTTTATCTCTCAATTCCTTTTGCTTCTCTTTCCTTCTTGCTTGTTTTATTACTTCTTCCTTTCTTTCCAATTTTATCTCTTCTTCCTTCCTTCTTCTGCTTTTTTCTTTTTTTTCCCTCTTTTTAAATACCCAAAAGTGAGACAAAAAAACATGGAACTGTGAAAAGACCAGAGTTGGACCCAAAGAGGGGGCATCCCACCAGCTGAAACAGTGAGACAAATTTCACTTTGCTATTACAGACAACCTGCAAGTTATTGAATATTTGTTTTATTATTTTTATTATTCTTACATCTTTTATTTGAATAGTATTTTTGTATTCCTCTTCTTTCTGTATAGTCTTCTTTGCTTGGATGGTTATATTGTATCATTTGGCAGGCTTCCCCTGTTCTCTCTTTCATAGTGTACTGCTAATTTACTGTCCTTCACTTCACTTGCATTCCATTAGCACACTACTCAAGGTTCTATACTCCCTATTCTTGTTATCTACATCTCATAGATTCTGTCATATGATGGTTGTTCTAATATTATTGTAAATAATAGCTGTTCCATACAATTGTAAATACTATACAACACCCCTCCCAGATCTTAGCCCACTTCATGGTTTCCTGAATTCTATTACTCTAGTGGTAACTCTATTCTCTCACACACTACACCTATTTACTATCCTTTACTCTCACCTTACATCAGAATCTGACCTCCCACAACCTCACTACTTTCTAGATCCAATTCACAATCCTTCCCTCCCCAACAAGAGTCTTATCTTCTTTCCATCCTTTCTAAAAAGTGGCTAGTTGGGAGCAGAAGATCACGGTTAACACTATACATAGTCAAAGGATCTCCTATCTCTTCTCTACCAGCAGCTACTGTAAATATCACAGACTACTCTTTTGCTGTCTTGAACCATTTTGCCTTCCCCCTCCAACTAATCACAGAAAAAGAGAAGGTGGAAGCTGTGAACACCAGGATACCTGAAGGAAAATCTCACAGGTATTCTACCATGGAAGTTCACACCATAAACCCAGGGAGCCAGAACAGATCAAGTTAAGAAGCTGAGGATAACAAGAAGAGTCTCACAAGCAATGGGAACGCAAAGAAACAATCCCCAAATGAAATGAAAGGAGGAAGCCCCAGAAAGAATGCTAAATGAAATAGAGGTGACTCAACTATCAGATATTGAGTTCAAAGCAATGGTTACCAGGAAGCTCAATGAGCTCACAATGAGCTACCGGAAACTACAGGGAAGCTACAATGAACTCACTGCAAACTATATCAACATGAAAAAGGAAATAGAAACTATCAACAAGGGTGAAGAGGAAATGAAGAATACAATTTATGAACTGAAGAATGCAGTAGAAGGAATCAAAAGCAGGATCAATGAAGCAGAAGATTGGATCAGTGAGCTGTAGGACAAAGTAGGAAAAAAACACCCAGAAAGAGCAAGAAAAGGAAAAGAGGCTCAGAAAGAATGAAGAGGGATTAAGAGAAATGCAAGACAATATGAAACATAATAATATCCATATAATAGGGATAAAGAGAAGAAGAGCAAAGGATAGAAAACCTATTTGAAAAAGTAATGATGGAAAACTTCCCTAATTTGATGAGAGAAAAAGTCACACAAATCCAGGAAACACAGACAGTCCCAATCAAGAGGAACCCAAAGAGGCCCACTTCAAGACATGTCATAATTAAAATGGCAAAATTCCAAGATAAAGAGAGAATCTTAAAGGCAGCAAGGGAGAAACAGGAAGTAACATACAAGGGAACCCGGATAAGGTTAGCAGCTAACTTCTCAACGGAAATGCTCGAAGCCAGAAGAAAATGGCAAGAAATATTCTTAGTAATGAGAATCAGAGGCCTGCAACCAACACTACTTTACCCAGCAAGGCTCTCAATCAAGATAGAAGGCCAAATAAGGAGCTTCCAAGACAAAAGAAGTCTAAAAGAATACACCTCCACCAAACCAGCTCTGCAAGACATGCAAAAGGGACAACTTTAAGGAAAGGAAGGAAAAGAGAGAGAGAGGGGAACACAGGTATGAAAATGGCAATGAATAAGTACCTATCAATAGACATAGAATAGCTAAATGGATAAGAAAGCATGAGCCACACATATGCTGTCTACAAGAGACCCACCTCAGGACAAAAAGCCTACAGAGACTGAAAGTGAAAGGCTGGAAACAAATTTTCCAAGCAAACAGACAGGAATAAAAAAAAAGCTGGGGTAGCAATAGTTATATCAGACAAAATAAACTTCAAAAAAAGGGCCATAAAGAGAGACCCAGAAGGTCACTTCATAATACTCAAGGGAAGAATCCACCAAGAAGATATAAACATTGTAAATATATATGCATCCAATATAGCAGCACCCAAATATATAAAGAAAATCTTAGAAAACTTCAGGAAATATATTGACAGCAACACAATTATAGTAGAGGATTTTAACACCCCACTGTCAAAAATTGACAGGTCTTCCAAACAAAATATCAACAAAGATATTGTGGCATTGGACAATGCCCTAGATGAAATGGATTTAACTGATATATATAGAGCCCTTCATCCCAAAGAAGCTAGATACACATTCTTTTCAAACGCACATGGAACTTTTTCAAAGACAGACCACATGATAGGACACAAAACAAGCCTCAACAAATTCAAGAAAACTGAAATCATACCAAGCATATTCTTGGATCACAAGGGACTGAATCTAGAAACCAAACCCAAGGAAAAAAACACAAAACACTACAAATCATGGAGATTGAATAGCATGCTATTAAACAAAATGGGTCAAGAATGAAATTAGGGAAGAAAACAAAAAGTCTCTGGAAACAAATGAAAATGAACTCACAACAAACCAAAACTTATGGGACACAGCAAAGGCAGTATACAGAGGGAAGTTCATAGCGATACAGGCCTACCTAAAAAACATAGAAACATTTCAAACAAACAACCTAACCCTACATCTACTAGAACTCAAGGAACAACAACAAAGACAGCCCAGAGCAAGTAGAAGGAAGGAAATAACCAAGATCAGAGCAGAATTCAATTACATAGAGACTAAAAGCAAAATTCTTAAGGATCGATGAATCCAGGAGCTGGTTCTTTGAAAAGATAAACAAAATTGACAAGCCGTTAAGCAGGCTCATCAAGAAAAAAAGAGAGAAGACCCAAATAAACACAATCAGAAATGAAAGAGAAGAGATTACAACTGACACCACAGAAATACAAAGAATTGTAAGAAATTACTATGAAAAACTGTATGCCAAGAAATTTGAAAACCTAGGTGAAATGGACACATTTCTAGAAAAATGTAATCTTCCAAAACTCAATGAAGAAGAAGCAGAATGCCTGAACAGACCAATAACAGCAGATGAAATTGAAGCAGTAATCAAAAAACTCCCAACACACATAAGCCCTGGACCAGATGGTTTCACAGGAGAATTCTACAAAACATTTAAGGAAGAGCTAATCCCTATCCTTCACAGCCTATTCAAAAAAATCCAAAATGGTGGAAGACTCCCAAACTCTTTTTATGAAGCCAGCATCACCCTAATCCCAAAACCAGATAAAGATACAACAAAGAAAGAAAACTTCAGGCCAGTATCGCTGATGAACATAGATGCTAAAATCCTCAACAAAATATTCAAACCACATCCAACAATACATTAAAAAGATCATACACCATGACCAAGTGGGTTTCATCCCAGGGATGCAAGGATGGTTCAACATTCGAAAATCAGTAAATGTAATACATCACATAAACAAAAGCAAAGACAAAAATAACATGATCATATCAATAGATGCAGAAAAAGCATTTGATAAGGTACAGCACCCATTTATGATAAAAACACTCAGCAAAGTGGGAATAGAGGTAGCATTCCTCAACATAATAGAGGCCACATATGAGAGACCTGCAGCCAACATCATACTCAATGGGAAAAAACTAAAATCTTTTCCACTAAGATCAGGAACAAGACAAGGTTGTCCACTTTCACCACTTCTATTCAATATAGTATTGGAAGTTTTAGCCATAGCAATCAGACAAGAAAAGGAAATAAAAGGCATACAAATAGGAAAGGAGGAAACAAAACTGTCACTGTGGATGACATGATAGTGTACATAGAAAATCCTTTAGACCCGGCCAAAAAACTGCTTGACCTAATAAATAAATTTGGCCAAACAGCGGGATACAAACTCAATATCCAGAAATCAAAGGCATTGTTGTATACCAACAATGAAACAGCAGAAGCAGAAGTCAAGAAAAAAATCCCATTCAATAAGGCAAAAAGAAAAATCAAATACCTGAGAATAAACCTAACCAAAGAGGTAAAAGACCTGTATTCAGAAAACTACACAACACTGAAGAAAGAAATCAAGGAAGACACAAACAAATGGAAACATATACCATCTTCATGGACTGGATGAGTTAACATCATCAAAATGTCCATACTACCCAAAGCAATTTACAGATTCAGTGCAGTACCAATGGCATATTTCACAGACATAAAACAAACACTTCAAAAATTTATATGGAACCATAAATGACCCCAAATAGCTGCTGCAATTTTGAGAAAGAGCAAAGTAGGAAGGATCACAATACCTGACACCAAACTGTATTACAAGGCCACTGTAATCAAAACAGCGTGGTACTGGCATAAAAACAGACACATGGACCTTGAAACAGAACAGAGACCCCAGAAATAAACCCAAGTCTCTACAGTCAATTAATATTCAACAAAGGGGGCAGCAACATAAAATGGAGTAAAAATACCCTCTTCAACAAGTGGTATTGGGAAAACTGGACAGCTATGGGCAAAAAAATGAAACTTGAGCACCAACTTACACCATACACAAAAATAAATTCTAGGTGGATAAATGATTTAAATATAAACCATGACACCATTAAAGTCCTAGAGGAGAACATAGGCAGGAAAATCTCAGATATTTCATGCAGCAACATTTTTACTGATTTGTCTCCTAGAACAAGGGACATAAAGGAAAGAATAAACAAATGGGATCTCATCAAAATAAAAAGCTTCTGCACGGCTAAAGAAAACAGTATTAAAATAAAAAGATAATCAAGCATACGGGAAAACATATTCCCAATGATACTTCAGATGAGGGTTTAATCTTCAAAATATATAAAGAACTTACATGACTCCACTCTAAGAAGACAAGCAACCCAATTAAAAAATGGGCAAAGGAATTGAACAGACACTTCTCCAAGGAGAACATACAGAGGATTCAGAGATACATGAAAAGATGCTCAATATTGCTAGCTATCAGAGAGATGCAAATTAAAACCACAATGAGATACCACTTCACACCAGTTAGTATGGCCATAATAAACAAAGCAACAAACAAGTGTCGGAGAGGATGTGGAGAAAAGGGAACCCTAGTGCACTGTTGGTGGGATTGCAGACTGGTACAACCATTATGGAAAACAGTATGGAATTTTCTCAGAAAACTAAAAATGGATCTACCTTTTGACCCAGCAATTCCGCTGCTAGGATTATATCCTAAGAGCCCTGAAACACCGATCCAAAAGAACCTGTGCACCTTAATGTTCATAGCAGCACAATTTACAATAGCCAAGTGCTGGAAGCAACCTAAGTGCTCATTAATAAATGAATGGATCAAAAAACTACACAATGGAATTCTATGCAGCAGAAAGAAAGAAGGAGCTCCTACCCATTGTGACAGCATGGATGGAACTGGAGAGCATTATTTTAAGTGAAATAAGCCAGGCAGGCAGTGAAAGACAAATACCGTATGATCTCAGCTTTAACAAGAACCTAACCAACAAAACAAACAAACAAGCAAAATATGACCAAAGACACTGAAATAGAGAACAGGCCAACAGTGACCAGAGGGAAGAGGGGAGGGAATTTCAGGGGAAAAGGGGAAGGGTTTACAGGAACAAATATAAAGGACACATAGGCAAAAACTAGGGTGTAGTGGAAAAGGGAGGGAGGTGGGAAGGGATGGGTGGGTGGGATGAGATGGAAGTAAAAGGCAGAAAACTGTACTTGAACAACAATTAAAATAAATTTTTTAAAAAAATAAAGTAAAAAAAAAAGAATCTAACAAGATCTGTCCCATTTGCTAGAACTTAGTCAAACTGTAAGACACCCAGCTGGTGTCACAGAGCATTGCTTAGTGTGGGGAAAACCTCCACATTTGTTGAAGAGAAGTGACCAGAAGTGAGGTGCTCTTTGGAACAGTGAAGGGACACACAGGGAAGAAACACATAGTAGGGAAGGATTGTTGGCTTTTTTTTCCTTCTCAGGAAAGAAAAACCTGAGTTTTTCCATGATGGTGATAGAGCAATACAAGGAAATTGCTATTCCCCAATAAGGCAGCTGACATGTTTGAAGGCTAAGAGACAAACACCCCTGAGATGTCTTAGCCTTCAACTTCTCTGTCCAGGTTGGTGGGACCATACTAACTTACATCACCACTCTCATTAGCAAAGCTAATGACTGTTTTTTTTTTTAATTATTGAATTTATTGGGGTGACTTTGCAAAATAAAATTATATAGGTTTCAGGTGTAGTGTTCTACAGTGCATCATCTGTATACTCTATTGTGTGTTCACCACCCCAAGTCTCCTTCCATCACCATTTATCCCCTTTTTCCCTTCTTCTAACTCCTCCCATACCCATTTCCCTCTGGGAATAACCAAACTGTTATCTGTGTCTGTGAGTATTTTTATTTGTTTTTAATCCCTTCACGTTTTTCACCCAGCCCCCAAACACCCATCCCCTCTGACAGCTGTTAGTTTATACCCTCCATGAGTCTGTTTCCATGTTGTTAGTTTATTTTGTTCATTAGATTCCACATACAAGTGAAATCATTTGGTATTTGACTTTCTCTGACTGGCTTATTTCACTTAGCATGATATTTTCCAGGTCCATCCATGCTGTCACAAACAGTTAGATTTCCTTCTTTTTTATGGTTGAGTAGTATTCCATTGTGTAAATGTACCACAGCTTTTTTATCCATTCATCTACTGATGGGCACTTGAGCTGTTTCTAGATCTTGGTTATTGTAAATTACACAGCAATGAACATGGGGGAGCATATATTCTTTCAAGTCAGTGGTTCAGGTTTCTTTGGATACATTTCCAGAAGTGGAATCACTGGATCTAAAGTAGCTCTATTTTTAATTTTTTGAGGAATTTCCACACTATTTTCCACAGTGGCTACACCAATCTGTATTCCCAACCAACAATGCACGAGGGTTCCCTTTTCTCCACATCCTCCTCAGCACATGTTGTTTGTTGATTTATTGATGAGGGCCATTCTGACAGTTGTAAGGTGATATCTCATTGTGGTTTGAATTTGCATTTCTCTGATGATCTTGATTTTCTCTCTCTTCTCCCCACATATCAGTGTCAATGTGGCCTAGGAAATTGAGGTCTGCAACTACAATGCAACTTTGTTTAATGCAAAGTACTATGCTCTCTGTTATGACCTTTTTCAGTTTTTTTGTGTTTTCAATGACACCTCTTAACACAAGATCATGTGAGCATTTTCTTATTGCAACAACATTCAAATTTTGAATTTAAAAAATTTTTAAATAAAATGAAATTCCAGTGACTAGAATTTGAATTATTTACAAGAGATAAAATCAATAATTGTTATTACTCATTGTTACGAGTAAGCTTTTAAATTTGAATTTGAGTTTAAATTAAATAAACAAGTAGAAATGTTTTTTTTTTTAAATACTTAATGATAACACAGAACTGGATCAATGATACTATCATACATTGATGTTAATCTTGGCAATGATTTTTCTGGATATGATATCAAAAGCATAAACAATAAAAACAAAAATAAACAGTGTGACTACATCAAACTGAAAAGCTTTTATACAGCAAAAGAAACAATCAACAAAATGAAAAAGCATTTGGGATTGGGAGAAAATAATTCCAAATCATATAAAATATTTCCAAACTTATAAACAATTTTTATTTATAATATTGAAGAACTTGTGCAGCTCAATAGCAAAAAAAAATGAATAAATAAAATAAAATAATAATTTGGTTAAAAAATGGACAAAGGACCTGAAGAAAAAATTTTCCAAAGAAGACAAAACAGCTAACCTATTTCATAAACAGGTATATGAAAATATGTTCAACATCACTCACTAACTAAGGATTTCCCAATCAAAACCACAACGAGCAATTACTTTATACCTATTAGAATGGCTATTATCAAACAGACAAGAAATAACAAGTGTTGGCCAAGATGTGAAGAGAGAACCCTCTAGCACTCTTGTTGGGCATGTAAATTGGTACAATTACTATGAAAACACTATGAACATTCCTCGAAAAATTATAAACAAAATTACCATATGATTCAGTAATCCCATTTCTGAGTATTTATTCAAAGTAAACAAAAACACTAACTAGAAAAACTATATGCTATCCTCACATTCATTGCAGCATTATTTACAATCGCCAAGACACAGATGCAATCTAAGTATCCATCATAGATAAATAGATAATAAAATGCAATAGTTATATCATATATATGAGATACTATTCAGCCATTAAAAGAAGGATATCTTGCCATTTGCAGCAATATGGATGGATCCTGAGATCAGCATGCTAAGTGAAATAAGCCAGACAGAGCAAGACAAATACCATATGATCTCACTTACATGTGGGATCTAAAAAAGCCAGTCATAGAAAGAGAAAGTAGAAAGGTGGTTGCAGGGACTAGAAGGAGGGGGAAATGGAGAGGTGTTACAAACTTTCCGTTGTAAGAGGAATAAATTCTGGAGATGCAACATACAGCATGGTGACTATAGTCAGCAATGTTGTATTGTTCACTTGAAAGTTGCTAAGAAAGCAAATCTTAAATTGCTCTTACCACCAAAAAATGGTAATTATGTGACATAATTAGGCTGACTAGCCCTATTTTCAATAATTACCTCATAATATATAAGTATATGATGTCATCATGTTATACATCTTAAACTTGCATAATGGTTTGTGTCAATTGTATCTCAGTACAGGTGGGAAACTAATAAATAAATAAATGAATGACTTGAGGTTTTTAGTACACTGGCAGTCATAACATGAGCATCATAACCAAGCCAGAGGCATGAGAACTCTTATAAATACATTCATAAACAACTTTCCATGTGCATTCTCATGCCATGGATCTGCCTGGAATGTTTTCTCACAACTTCCTTTGTTGTTCTCCAAAGCCACCCATAAGTAGCCACTTGCAGTTCCAACATCAAGAAGCAAATGCCTAGTAAGTAACAAAACAAAACAAAACAAAACAAAAAGCCCTCAATGGCAGCAGCACACTCCACCAACACCCTAATGTATTTTCTTAAATTAAATTTGTTCCTGGTCCTTCCAGCCAAGATGGAGGCATAGGTGGACACACTATGCCTCCTCACACAACCAAAATTAAGGACAACAAAGATTTAGAAACAAGAAAACAACCAAAACTGATAGAAAATTGACTGTACAGAAGTCCGACAACCATTCATCCAGACCGGTAAGAGGGGCGGAGTCGCATCAGGAAAAAGTAGAGGTTGGTGGACCCCAGGCACGGAGTGGCAACAGGAAGACCCAGTGAGGCCACGCAAGGTGGCTGGCTGACCAGGCAGTCCCACATTCACATGCAGATAATCCAGGTGAAAACGGGGAGCAAGACAGACCTTGCAAACCAGGGCCCCAGCACCAGGAAATAAAACCTAAAAACACAAACTAAAAACACTTGTGGGGGTTGAAGTGCCAGGAGAGACTCCGAGCCTCACAGGAGAGTTTGTTGGAGAGACCCACAGACTCCTAGAACATACACAAGCCCACCCCCATGGAAATCAGCACCAGAAGGGCCCAATTTGCTTGGGGAAAGTGGCAAAAGGGACTGAAATACCAGAGAGAGCAGAGCAAGCGCCATTGTTCCCTCTCGGACCCCTGCCCTCACACACAGCATCACAACTCTGCGACTGGGCTGCCCCTCCCTGGGGAACACCTAAGGTTCTGCCCCTCACTACATAAGAGCCACAACCAGACCAAAAAAAAAAAAAAATTGGCTCAAACAGGAGAACAGATCAAAGCCCCAGAACCAATTCATCTAAGCAACCAAGAGATAGCCAACCTTTCAGATGCACAGTTCAAAGCACTGGTGATCAGGATGCTCACAGAATTGGTTGATTTTGGTTGCAAATTAGATGAACAAATGAAGGCTACAATAAGTGAAATGAAGGAAAATGCACAGGGAACCAATAGAGATGGGAGGAAAATTGGGACTCAAATCAAAGGAGTGGACCAGAAGTAAGAAAGACACAACCAACAGAAAAGAATGAAGAAACAAGAATTCAAAAAAATGAGAAGAGGCTTAGGAACCTCCAGGACATCTTGAAACATCCCAACATCCAAATTATAGGGGTACCAGAAGGGGAAGAAGAAGAGCAACAAGTGGAAAAGTTACTTGAACAAATAATAAAGGAGAACTTCTCCAATCTGGCAAAGGAAATAGACTTCCAGGAAGTCCAGGAAGCTCAGAGAGTCCCAAAGAAGATGGACCCACGGAAGAACACACCGAGGCACATCATATTTACACTAGCCAACATCAAAATGAAGGAGAGAATTCTAGAAGCAGCAAGGGATAAGGGGACAGTCACCTACAAAGGAGTTCCTATCAGACTGTCAGCTGATTTCTCCAAACAGACCATACAGGCAAGAAGAGACTGGAAAGAGGTATTCCAAGTCATGAAAGTAAAGGATCTATATCCAAGATTGCTCTATCCAGTGAAGCTGTCATTTAGAATGGAAGGGAAGACAAAGTGCTTCTCAGATAAGGTCAAGTTAAAGGAGTTCATCATCATCAAGCCCTTATTATATGAAATGTTAAAGGGACTTACCTAAGAAAAAGAAGATAAAAAGTATGACAGTAAAAAGGCAGCAAACTCACAGTTATTAACAACCACACCTAAAACAAAAGCAAACTAAGCAAACAATAGAATAGGAACAGAAACACAGAAATGAAGATCATATGGAGGGTTAGCAACAGAGGAGTGGAAGGAGGAGAGGGGAGAAAAGGTACAGAGAACAAGTAGCATAGATGGTGGGTAGAAAATAGACAGGGGGAGGGCAAGAATAGTGTGGGAAATGTAGAAGCTAAAGAACTTATGACACATGGACATGAACTAAAGCGGGGGAATGTGAGTGGGAGGGGGTGTGCAGGGTGGAGGGGGGAAAAAAAATTTTGTCCCTGGTCCTTTGGATGAAGAGCAAGCTATAGTTGGGCTCTTTTTTTTTTCCCCCGTCTAACTTGTTGACATTTCTGGGTTGCCAGTGTTTTCAGTTCCAAGTTTAGGATATATAAAATAGAAATGGGAAGTTGGGCAGCTCACTGTCATATTTATCGGATCATGAGAACCGTCAGTCCTCTCTACACTTTTCCAAGTCTTCTTATGTTTCCTATCTAATGCCCAGCATTTTTAGTTGCATTTAGCAAGAGGACTAGGGGAAAGTATTACTCCATCTTCCTGGGAGCAAAAGACTCCTCTTTATGGATTTTATCACATCTTTTATCACTGTATCACTCTAACTTGTGATTATTTACTCATCTTTATCTATTATATTAGTACTTACTTCCATAAAACTGCTATCAGAAAAACCATCTCAAAACTCAATAATCAAACACTATATGCCTGCCCTGGATGGGAAGTTCAGTTGGTTGGAGCATTGTCCTGTACACCAAATGGTTGCAGGTTTGATCTCCATTCAAGGTGCATATGGGAGGCAGCTGATTAATGTTTCTCTCTCATGTTGACATTTCTCTCTCTCTCTCTCTCTCTCTCTCTGGTCAATAAATATATCCTCAGGTGAGGATTTTGTAAAAAAAACTATATACCTTTATTTGCTCATGAGTCTATGAGTTGGTGATTTACAGTAGACATTTCTGAGCTCAGCTGGGCTCACCCCACGCCTGATAGTTGACGTTATCTGCTAGGATCATTTGGCTCTGTTCTACATGTTCTTCATATACCTCGAGAAGGCCAGTCCTGATATAGACTCACGGTTTAAGGGAAAAGTGCAAAAATGAAAGCAAAATAATGCAAATCCTTTGTGAAGCCTCAGGTACCTCACATCTGCTAAAAGGCCATTGGTCAAAGCAAGTCACCTGGCCAAATTCACAATCAACATGCATAGAAATAGGCTATTTTTTTTTTCAGTGAGAGAAACCCAAAAATCTCATAATGAAACATACAAGATCTGTCTAGAAAAAAGTCCAGCCACTGTTAATATAATAAGAACAGTTTGTGCAACATTGATGTAACCTGGATTACATCAATGAATGAAATGTTTCATCAATGATGAAACTGCATTAAGCTCAAACATTCCTCCATGGAAACTATTTAAGTGATTCAGGCTTTCAGGGATAATGCAATGAGTGCAGAGAAAATGAAAGTGTGACACAAATACTTCAAAAATGGTCGAGAATCTGTTGAAAGTGATTCACATTCTACAAGGCCTGCAATGAGCAGAACGCCTGAGAATGTTGAATGTGTATGGGCTGCAATCAACAAACATTGGTGACTGACAGTGCAAGAATTAGAAGCTGATCTGGGATTCCACATACTGGGTCTGAGATTTTGATGTAGAATCTTGGCATGAAACATGTCATGGGAAAATTCATTCTGTGGCTTTTGCTACCAGAGCAGAAGGAACATCATGCTAATGACTTGATTCAAACCACTACCAATGAACCAAATTTCCTCAAGAAGATCATAACTGGAGATGAATCGTGGGTCTACACATACAGCCATAATCTGGCAATGAAGGCCCAGTCATCCCAAAGGTAGTTGCCTGGTTCTCCACACCCAAAGAAAGCACAGCAAAGCTGAAGCAAGATCAAGACCATGTTCACTGTATTTTTTGATTAGGAAGATGCTGTCCATCACGAGTATGCCCCTCCAGACCAAACAAGTAATAAGGAGTACTACCTCAATGTTCTTCATTGGTTCAGAGATGCAGTACAAGGGAAACAGCTGCAGCTCTGGGTAACTGGTGATGGGCAGCTTCATTACAACAATGCTTCCACTCATGCATCTTATGCAGTTTTGGGGGGCAAAATATCAAATCACCCAGGTGACTCAGCCCCTCTACAGACCCAGATTTGGTGGCCTGCAACTTCTGGCTTTTCCCAAATTAACATCACTTTCAAAAGGAAGAAATTTCAGACTGTTGATGAGATTCAGGAAAATATGACAGGGCAGCTGATGGCAATTCCAACAAAGGATTTTGCAGTGTGTTTTGAACAGTGGAAGAGATGCTGAAAAAACTGTGTGAGGTCCCAAGGTGCCTACTTTGAAGGGGACTGAGGTGTCATTGTGCTACCTATTATGTTCTTGTAGCTTGTATCTTCTTCAATAAATGTCTCTATTTTTCATATGACATGGTTTGGATAGAGACTAGATGTGATATTGGGGCCATTAATACAGTCTACCATCTCCTGTCAAAAGCTAAGCTTCTTAAAAGCCAAAAGAGATCTTCTCTCTTTTTCATTCTTATATCCTCAACACCCGCAGTGCTAAAAGGCTCAGAGTAAGCACTCAATAAATGTTAAGATGAATGAATGAATGAATGAATGAATGACTAGCAGCATTTAAATTTTCTTCCAACCAGTTGGAGATGGGAAGGCACACTTCCTGGCTCTCTAAAGTTTGTCTGTAAGTCTGGGCCTTTGGTTTCTAGAAGGATGCTAGCAATATGCCTTCTATGAGGGCCTTTTCCACTAAGGAGATCCTGGCATTTTTTTCCCTAAGAATCTGAACTATCCACGGCCTCCTTCCTTACCTTGAATCCAATTTGCTAGCTAAAAGATCCTGTCTGTAGCAACAGTAAGCATTAGGGCCACCCAGAAATTTCAAAACAGGCCACATTCCTCCCCACCTAACAAGACCTACCTCATTTTACATTAATATGGTTGCTTGCCCAGAAGGGAATGGAGTACTGCTACATTGACTGAACTCGTCGATTCTGGATTACAGATGGGCCTTAGCTGCTGACTCAGCTGCTTCTCCAGGTATCCAAACCTTTCTCCTCCCAGTCTGGTCTCTCCCACATTACTCACAGCATGTAGAGGATTGCTAACTTATAATGACTCACACTTCTGGTGGAATCCTCTTTTCAAAGTTCAGCATAAATGCATATACTTACAAAACCCTTAGAGATGTCTCTGGATCTTTAACTGGAATGATGCAGTCTACATAAACCAGCGTTCATCAAATAAATTTATACAGTAAATCCTAAAATAGCTCTCCTTTCTTTTAAGATGGTTCACTCTGAAATACAATTTGAAAAAGTTACATTTTTGTTAAAAAAAAAAACTCAACTCCTACAAAGAGAATTGGCTTTGTGTTTAAATTTCAAGAAATGCCTGGAAATTAAAAAAAAAAAAAAAACCCTCACCCCACAAGAAAGAAAATGTGATAAACTTTATAATGAACAAGGAAAATGATATTCTCTGTTTCACTCTGTAAATGGGGATAAATTAAATATAAATGATGAGAACATGGAAGGACATTCCTTGTTTCCTCATTCCACTTTTATGTCTCTAATCTCAACTATTTCTAGTCTACTATACACCTGTTTTATATAATGAGAGTGGTTTTAAAAAATTTGAACCAAGGGCAAAGCTTGAAGTGGTTATAAGGATTCATTTGGAGAACCCAAGCATATTGAAAAAACATTAATTATGCAACAATGACCTGCAGTGTTTTTCATTCATTGTCTTATCAATAAATATTTAATGAATAACTGTTATAAATAATGCATGCTGGATATAGTGAAATAATACAAGGATAAATCAGGATATAAGAACATTAAAGCTACTAGAAAAGATAAAATAATGAAAGTAGATAGATGATTGATGGATGGATAGATAAATGAATAGATGGATGGATGGATGGATGCAAAATAGACAGATGGAAGGATGGATGAGTGGATGGATGGATAGATAGGTAGACAGGTAGATAGATGCAGAAAGAGACAGAAGGATAACATATAATACAAGAGAAAAGAGAAGAAAATTAAAACGATGGAAAGTAAGTGCTATGGGAAGTCAGGGGAGAAATTTGTTATAAGCACTGGTAGACAGGTGTGGCTTAAGATCCAGGAGAAGTAAGAAGAAATGATTTATACATGAGATAATGAGAAGTGCTCTTTTAGAGGGGCTAGATAAAAGTTAGAAGGAAAGAGAATGTAGGAGAGTTTACAAAGCAAGAAGGTGTGCAGATTTCTAGGGGGAAAAATGGTTCAATTTGGTAGGAGCACAGAGAATATGTGGCAAATGCAAGAAACAAGATTAGCAATGTAATTCAAGAAAACTTGCATCCCAGCTGGAAAATTACATACAAAATCATCATCAGAAACATAAAGTAAACAAATATTTTCTTTCTCCTATTAAATTTTTAGTGTAACTAATTCTAAACTTTCCACATAAACTAAGTAAGATTGTGAAAACAAACACCAGGACATTTTTTGAAAATAAAAATTATTCTGCTATATCCCCAATGCATTCTTGTGTATAATTCCAAAAAGCAGCACAAGGCTTTCCTCTGGATATTTAGATGATGAATAGAAATAATTTTCCAATTTTGCCAAAAAATTACATATCTCAGGCCAGAGAAAATAACAAGGGCTAAATAGAAAAATAAGCACATACACAGCAAAAGGCAAGAAAGGGAGTGAGACAAGTCGATAGTGATCTAGAAGCCAAGAAGCTGTCTGAAGAATTTCTGGTTTATGCTGTATTTTACCTCATTTTGAAAATTGGAAGAAATAATGCTGTGGCATGCAAACCTGTGCAGATATATTTTTATTGCAGCTCCATTTTTTTTTTTTACCACCAACGCCACAGCAGAGACCATAAACCTTTCCCTACAACCCTGATCTCCGAGAGTGTGCGTGAATGGAGCTATAAAAGAGGTACTGAAAGCTGATACTTGGCAGCCAGTCAAGATCTCTCCATTTCTGAAATTAAATGGCCTGGCTTCTGCGAGAATGGGAGATGTGGGGACAATCGGAAGCCTGCTGCATTATTCCTGCCACGATAAGCCAGATGGTTTTAAAAGTCAAATATTCCACACATGAGTAAGTTACTGCTCTAAACAAATTACTTTGGGACCTGTGAAATGGAACCTGAACTGTCTGTGCTGCTGGGACATATTCCACAGCCTCATCAGTCTGAGAAGGAAATACTTAAAATTCATTCAACATTTTACCTAAAGAAAGGTCATGAAGGCATAGCCTTATGTAGCATCTTTAAAGGAAGCCTAATATAATCCTTAGCGTGCACAGATCCCAAATCGTGCGTGAGAAATCTTTTCATTCAGGGAGGTGGGTACCAATAGACCAATGAGAGGTGTATATAAAATTAATTGCTGCTCATAAAACGAAAGCTATGAAAGCAACATGGCTTTAATGAAGTGTAGGTTCTAGAGCTAAAGCAGATTTAGTGGGGACATCGGGCCTATGAAACTCAAGCCGTTCTGAAAAGACTCTGATCATTACCACAACCATACTCTCTGTCCCGGCACCTCATTCACTGTTGCCAGAACTGCCAGTTAGGATCTCTTGAGCTGCCAATGCCCCCATAGCCCCTTAGAGGAAAAAAAAAAAAAGCAAGCCTTTTCTGTACCATAGCTGAAAATGGCAAGGGGCCAAGAGATCCAGCTGTTAGCATCTGTATAAGTTTGTATTTGTCAGGGTTCTCCTGAGAAAGAGCACCAATAGGATACACCTAAGAGGAGATTTATTCTGGCCTGTGATTCTGAAGGCTGAGATAGGCCACAATATGCTTCCTGCAAGCTGCAGAACCAGGAAACGTGGGGCACAGTTCAGCCCAGGTCTGAAGGCCTGAGAACCAGGAGGTCCGAGGGCAGGAGAAGGTAGATGTCAGAGCTCACGCAGAGACAGAGAATTCACCCTCCCTCCATAGTTTTGTCCTATGGATGGGATGATGCCTGCCCACATTGGCGAGCATGATCTCCTTTAGTCAGTCTACTGAGTAATTCAAATGCTACTTTCTTCCGAAGACACTCACAGACATATGAGAAATAATGCTTTACCAGCTGTCAGAGCACCCCTTAGCCCAGTGGAGTTGACAGAAATCACAGCATCCCATTCTTAAAATAAACACAAACTCATAGGAACATTTTCCCTAAAAGATGATCCTCACACAGGGTTCTAAACCCTGTGCTCAGAGAGCAGCTGTCCCTTCCTCCCCCCAGGGAACACACTGCCCTCTTCCAGCTGAAGGTATGGGTCCTGTTTCCTGCTTCTTCAGAGTTTTCTATAGGACTACAAGGCTTCTTTGATGCTTCCAGAAGATTTACTTACTACCACCACCATCACAAATGAAGATATGGTCATGCTTCTCTCCTCCCTCTGGGAGGGGTAGCAAACTCCCACTACAAGACCAGCGCCAGGCCTCTCTGCCTGAGTGCAGGCTCTAGAAAATGTGGAAGAAGCTCCTTGAGTCTTCTAATCCCAAGGTCTGCCTTATATCTTGCCCCAGTTTTAGGATGATTGCCAGTTCCTTCAAGGGAAAAACCCATCACTACCTAAAATGGCAGTGTCATGTCCTTGTGGCTTTAAAAATCAATCACAAAATAACAGGACTTGGGAATGTCATTCTAAATACAATAAACCAAATTTGGCTTATTATATTTTTATTTATGGTCAATACTTGTAGCCCATTAACTATGTCTTAGTTAGACATCTCTCTGAAGGCATGTGAGCTTTCAGAGAGGAAAGCCAGCTCACATGCCTTCAGAGAGCTTCAGCTTTGTTAAACTGATATAATCCATCAGTTTAACAAAGGTTCATAGTAGACTATGAACAAGGCCTTCCCTGGGATGCTAAGGAATGGGGTAGAGAACTGTATGAGAATTGACCCAGAACTCAAAGCACACATAATTTAAAAGGGAAGACAAGAATGTGCATGGAAAGATGTATAACACTAAGGAAGTACAGTGTGGTGGGAAGTAGGGAAAAGCATGGGCCAAAGGTAACCTTGCAAAGAAGGAAGATCAACTCCTAAGGGCCTCATACAAAGGCCTCTAAAGTTAACAGTGTCCAGAAAGTCCTCCCATCTCATAATTTTGAGGGTTTGATGGATCAGAAAGAAACCCAAAGGCTTGATTTTTTTTCCCTTTGTTTTCCTCCTCAGAAGTCAAGTAGGGATAGATAGTAGGAGGAGGTATAGGAAGTAAGCTCTGAAAAACCTTCATATAAATGCCTAGGACAGCTCTCTGTGAACCAGTTGATTTCTCTTTTTTAACTGAATTTGACTTTAACATGCAGAGGAAATGCAGGTTATTTACACAGTAGAGTTTATGGAAATGGCAGAGTGAAAACTGTCCTTGGCTTGCTGTTAAGAGTAGATCCCATCCTGTCCTTACTGACTGAGATCAAGTCAAGAATTCCTTCAGGAAGTCTGGAAGGTCTTTATTCCTCCATTTCGCCACATCACCCTTCCATCTCTCTCTTTTAAGTTAACACTAAACCTACTTTTAAAGTAATAGGAAACTTTGCAAAATCATTCCACTTTAAACATTTAGATAACCATGGTAGAAATCTTTAGCTTTCTACTCACTTCACTTGTTTGACCTTATTATGTCAAAGAATAGGATAAATGTAAGAACTAGAAAGCTCCAAGATTGTAAGGATGATTTTTCCTATCTCATCTATGGAGTGTTCATGCTAAAAGGGATTCTTAGTGATTTGGTCTTTCTAGGTACACAATACTGAAAGTGCTTGGGAACTGTTTTACACCATGGACCCCGGTGTTTTGCTTTAACTGTTGCTTGTACTATACCATATCTCTTCCAATAGAGTGGAAGCTTCTCAGAGGCTCAATAACTGACATTTATTTTGTATTCATAATATATAGAACAAACACTGGTCAAAACTGTGGAAGACTTTACTAAGCATATTTAATTGCTTTATCCATTGAAATGGTACTGAAAATTGTAGGGTTTTCCATCAAAATGACATTTTGAAATTTTACTTATATTATTTTAAAGATATTTTACCTTAATGAGCATGATTTTTCTTAGCTCATCATGTCATTTGCCTATATATGTTTTAGTCACATTACCATTCTTTATCCTCTACTTGCTCCTCCATTCCTAAATATTTAATAATTTGTGAAATCACATAACTTGATTTGGGGAAACACATTCAGTCTATCTGTTTCTGTCCAGATCTCAATATTAAAGACTTTATAGTCTTTTAGAATACTAGCTTAGTCCATTTAGGCTACTATTTTAAAATATCATAGATTGGGTAGCTTATAAACAACAGAAATTTGTCTATCACAGTTCTAGTGGCTGTGAACTCCAAGATCAAGGCACCAGAGGATTTGTTGTCTGGTGGAGACCCATTTCCTGGTTCACAGATGCTGTCTGACTGCTGCTGTGTCCTTACAAGGTGGAAGGGGCAAAGGAGCTCTCTGGGGTCTCTTTCATAAGGGTACTAATTCCATTCATAAGGGCTCTGCTCTCATGCCCTAATCACTTCTCAAAGACCCTACCACTAATATCATGATCTTGGAGGATAGGATCTTAATACATGAATTTGGGGAAGACACAAACATTGAGTCCATAGGAAATATGAATAACCACTATCACCACTAACTTATTCATTAGCTTCTTTGTAGCATTTTCTTAAAAAGTATAAACTCATTAATTAATCTACAAAGGTGATAAAATTAATATGAAAGCAAGCCTCACTAACAAACTGTCAGCTTTGGGATCATCACTTGAATTTTCCATATCCATCAAACATCCTTTTCTCACAGCATGAAGAATAAGGGGAAATAATATATCAAAAAAAAGAGAGAAAAAAAAACCAGAAGCTTCAAAATCAACAGTTTAAATCTAATATCTCAGTATTTCTATTAGTCCCCATAATGTCCCAACCAGAGACTACAAGGGTAGACAGCTGGGCAGTAGAAATATCAATAAACAGAAGAACACGCTATTTAAACCACTTATCCAGAGTTTGATGGAAGCAGAAAAGTTGTCAAGATCACAAGCATTGACTATTGTTTGTCCTACCTGGATTTTAGCAGACATAATGCCTTTTACTGTGTGTGGGGGGGGTCTGCCTGCAGGGTCCCCCCAGCCACTACGGATGAGAATAAGTCTACCAAGACATGATCTGCTTGGGGAGGAAAGGTCACTGATCTCTCAAAGGAGAAGGGCCAAGAGCCTTTTCCTCAATGGGCTTCTATTGGGTCATTTTGCATAGGAATGCAGGCTCATTAATCATTGTTAGGCAGTAAGGATCAAACAATAGATAATGTACAAAGAACTCTAAGGGCCTGTTTTGAGTCAGGGTCAGATAGCTAAAGAGCAATAAAACTTTGAGGAACAAACTCACTTCTTGCTTGGACCCTTATCATTTAATTGAGAGCATTCTAAACAAAGCAGTTTTGACAGGATTTTACATATTCTTTCTTAGGCCTGCTTGCCCTAGGGAACCTCCCTTTCCAGCACAGGGTGGTACCCACCACCAGCATTGCTTCAGGCTTAAGGCATTGTCTCAGGCTTAAATCAGGCAGGGGAAGCAAGGCAGCCAAGAGATTAGGAGACTTCTTGCAGACAGAATGAGGACTCAGGCTATGTCAAAGCTGAGGGTCCATCACCCCCTTTTGCTATAGCCCCCCGAGTCCTTCCTTGGAGCCTCCATATGATCATGCCTGTCTCAGGTCGTTCCCCCCTTGGGGAATCTTACCCATCATTGGCTAACTAATCAAGCATTTGGGGGCCAGTTATGGATGAAATAATAGGAACAGAAGCTGCACTCCTGCCAGGGAGATAATCCTTGTCTCCTCAGTGGCTCACAGTCTGAAGGCTGCTTACTCAGCCTTAGCTATGGGGGGGTTACAGCTTCTGAAACCAGGCAGGGCAGTTCCCAACATTTTATAGTGGAAGTAAATTGGAGAATGGAAGGGTAGTGAAGATGTAGAGATTCCATTAGAAAGTGAACAAGGCTCATGGAAATCTCCTTAGGTAAATTTCCCATTTTGGTTGAAAACTCCAAGGGCAGGCAGAGCATAAGGCATATGTACCTAAGATTTGTCAGATCCGCTGGCCCCTCCTTGACACATTCATGGCAAGAATTAAAGCTCATCTTCCAAAGAAGATTGAAGCACTGACCTTAGATATTTATTTATTTTTATTGTTTATGCTACTACAGTTGTCCCACTTTCTCCCTTTTGCCCCCTCCCCACAGCCCCATTCCCACAGTCAACAACCTTAGATATTTAATTATCTAATGAAAAGCAGCTCAATGACCTTCCATAATTTAAAAAATAAAAAGAAGTAGTCATCTTGGGTAGCCATGCATAAACCAGAATTCAGGGAATTTGAATCTTCTACATGGTCTTAATTCTGACAATTATTGAGATGTTGAGTTACTGTACTTCAGTTTACCCATCCAAAAACTGAGGGACATATTGATGCTCCCCCCTCCATGAAAAGAGGTGACTCCTTGCATTGAAGACTCAGACCAGAGATTTGATGCACTTTGACTCCAGGAAAAATGATGCCCTGTGTAAAAATAAAAAGAGTCTTGACTATTCAGCAGAACATCTCTGCTTAGGTCTCTGTTACCAAGTTCTGAAGATTCCAAGCCCAATAAAATAAGACATTAAAGGGAATAGCACCAAAGAAAGGTCATTCTGGGTAAAGTTACTTCTATGCATCCCCATGACTTTAAAAGCAATCTGTCAAACACAAATTAACTGCCCAAGGAAACTTACAGAAAAATCTTTGTTCCCAAAAGCTATAATATCTTAATTTTCCCTTGGCCTTCAGTTGCCAAAACCATAAATTACAGAATCTCTCCATCAAACAAGGCACCAAATTACAAGTCTCTCCTCTGGCTGCCATTTGCGAAATGGCTCCTATTTGGGCTCAGATGGAAAGAGAAGAATTTTTATGACAGCTTAAGCAATAAAAAGTCAAGAGAAATCATTTCTGAAAGTTCCTGAGTTGATGGCTTTGATTCTAAGTCTGCTTTTTATTGGAGGAAGGAATGCATTGCTATTCCTACAATGCAGAAGCATCAGCACCAGTGCCCCTGGGGATAGCTAATCTGGTCACTTAGCTCTTGGCCAGCTGGTATGAAGACTCAAGGCTTACAACTACAAATCCTGGGTTCACAGTGAGTTCTTTCCAGCAAGAGGGAGTGTAAATTTGAGTTCATCACCTCTCATGCTATGTAGATGATCCTAGGAATGTTTCTTTGAACACGGCCTTGAGCTATCACAACACACACACATACAATCAATCAATCACACTGTTGGAAAAGGCCTCAAAGCTCAATTCCAACCCACCTGTGCTTGAATTTCTTCTAAAACAATCCAGAAAAAAAAATGGTGTTGTAGCTTTTTCCTGAATGCCTCCATGCCGCTTCACCCCCTCAAAAACCTCAAAAACTGTTTTGTTTGTTTTGATCATGAAGGAGCTTTGTAGGAAGGAGGATACTAGAAAGCCCATAGATTTTAGTGTTAGGGAAAGTTGGGTTTCATTCCTAACCGTGGACTAATTATTTATCCCCACTTTTAACTACAGAATATAAAGCTATTATTACCTTATATCATACAAGGTTGATAATAATTATAAGTAGGCTGAGCATTCAAGAAAACACCATTTCTCTCCAATTTGTCTAATTGAAGGCAGGATGGCTTGAAATGACCAGATCAGCTGTATGCTAATTTATAAACATCTAGGGCTTTGAAGCTTGCCCTGGGACACCGAAGACACTGGCTGTGGCCTATTGGGAATATCATAGTATGAGGCAAGGTCCTCCAACAAGAAGAGTTCAGAAACTTCTCAGGAAGAATGGAAAATTTTTCAGGAACAAAATCTTATTTCTCACAAATTTCTTCTGTGTGACTCACTCCCACCCCTGTGTACAAAGATGAATGATTACCTATTTTGCACGGTGATGAAGGAATCAATAGACAAATTAAAAAGATCTTGAGGATTTTGGAGTTTATGAAATCTTTGAGAAAACTTGTCTCATAGTCAGCTGTGTCCTAGTCATTACTGATTCCCAGGTAGGCCTATAAAATCTGCTCTGAGATCCTGCTGTCCAGCACTCTCTGTGTTCCTCACCTGCACCCCTCCGCCATAGACATAACAGAGTATCAGTTCTCTTCACCAGAACTCCAGCTCCCAGGTGGATATGAGGATTTCAATGGGATTATGCGAGCAAAATTAATTACCAGAGCTTCAGTCATATTAGGTGGCAATAATTGATTCATCTTTTCTCCTAGGCATTAAACTCTAAAGATTCTTATTGAGCAAATTTTGAATTAAAGTAGATATTTACCATTTGTTGTAAAAATAGATATATACTATTCTGATTTTATAAACATTTTGACATTTACACTTATTTCATCATCCTAAAAAGCAACAAATATACTCATTACATCCCTACTCCTTATATCATCTCCAAACCTCAGAGTTCAGGAATACAGTCAGCCTCAATAGTGTGCATTTGCAAGGTATATACAGTAGGCGGGCTTCAACAGAACATCAAACACAAAATAGCTTAACATAAGGAAGATTATTCCATATAATAAGAAGTCCTTGGAAAAAGTGGCTACATAGTTTTCAGAGTTGCTGAATTGATAGATGGTTTATTTCAGCAGCTTCACCAACTACTCAGGTTCTTTCCATTGTTCTGGTTGAGCATTGTTATCACCTCTGCTTTGTCCCCAGATTGGCTGCCCTCAGGCACCTGGCTGGTCTGTACAGTTTCAGGAGCCACATGTAAGAACAAAAATACCTTTTCCTTGTGCCTTTTTAAGGCAAGGAACCCTTTCTCAAAAGCTGCAAGAAAACACACCTCTTGTCTCTTTGGCCGGAACTTAAATCACAATAAGTGTAATGCAATTTCTTTAAATTTTTGACTGAATGCATTTATGCATATGATCCGAAAAATCAAATCAAGTGGAGAGATTAACACTCCTCTGCCCAGTGCCTCCCAGTGTCTAGTTTTTCATACAGAGGTAACATTACTTACATTTTAAAAGTATCTCTAAAACTATAGTTTTGATGATTACCTTCAGTCTTTAAATAATCTGTTTTTCCACTATGTTTATTGATTGACTAATTTCAGATAACATCTATTGATTTTTTATTCTGATACAAGATTTCATTCCCTTAGACCATCCCAGGCCTTCCCTTTCTCCTCCTGCCAATATGATATTTTCCATTTTTTATAAAATTACTGTTGCCACTTTAAAAAATGTTCATTACTGTATTTCTTTGTATAGCAATTATAGGTAACATCTCTTGCTTTCTAAGCTGCTATGGTTGATAACATTCTCATTCTTTTCCAAAGCCATAAATTTCTTATTCTTCATCTATAGTTTAATTATAAAAGCAGAAAGTCAATTAATCATGTTTTGTTTGTTACTCTGTAGGTCCTGTTCACTGCAAAGCCAAGTAGTTGGTTATCATTGGCTTCGCATTTTTACACAGCTTTTGGATTTTTCTGGTTTCTCACTGTCTTATTTCTCACGCGGCTTGCCTTTATTACAGTAGTAAGTAGTCCTGCCTTTGCAAAGATAATATAATATCTATGAAGGGCCTTTTTTCCCCTAGATGCCTCCCTCCCAGAGCGAGACTGCTGTCTCACTTGCCTGCACTGCTGCCCCCCAGGCCTGCAGCAAAGCTGCCACCCTGGGGCCCCTCTTTTCCTCGCCGTCCCTGAGTCTGCCTTCCTTACATTCCACGTCTTCCATGTTCTGGGCTAAAGTAAACCCTCAAGCAATATCCTAAGAAAGTTTGTCTGGCAAATAAACTTACCTAGTTTCTGTAAATGTCTTTAGTATTTTTCACTCATCTGACGTGGTATAAAAAATAAAATCTGTGAAAAACCCTCAGACCTTTGACAGCTCTTCTGCATATCCTTTTCAGTGCCCAGTATTACAGATGTGAAATTAATAGCAGTCTGACCCTCATTCCTTTATATATGACCTGGTTCTACTCTCTGGAAACTTTTAGAATCTTTACTTCGGCATTCTAAAATTTCACAGCGATTTTTCCAAATGTAGGGTTTTTGTGTTTTGTTTTGTTTTTTTTTTAATTCATGGTACTCTACACTCCCTACTGGCCCTTTCAAAAATGAAGGCACATATACTTCTGCTTTTGAAATTTCTCTTTTAGTATTTATTCTTTAATTTTCTTCTATTTATTTTCTCTGTGTCTACTCTTAGTCAGATGTTCACCTCTAGACTCAGTCCTCTGTCCCTCATATCTTCATTTATCTTTTCTCACTACTTGCTTTTTTCTGTAGTTAGCAAAATTTCCTAAAATTTATATTTCACTTGAAAAATTGAAATTTATGTATTTTACTAATATTTTAATGGTAAAAAAACTAATTGTTATCCTCTAACTTACTGATTTTTCAAGATTTACCTGATTTTATTTGTAGAGATGCCATTTTCTTAAACCTCTAAGAGCCCTGAATTATTTTACCTACCACTTTTTTACTTGAGTTATCTTGATTTCTGTTAGTGTCATTTTTTTCTTCCTAATTTTTCTTTGCTTTTTTCCTGGAATGTTACAAACTTTCCTCATGCTGACTGAATGATCTGTTTATGGAAGTAGAAACCCCATCACCAGGCTTCACTTCAGAGTCTGTTGACAGGCGGCTGGAGGGCTCCTAAGCACCAGAATGGAACATCTTTGTTAAGCAGCACCAGTGTAACAGGGTGCAGCCAAGAGGGGGGGCCCCAAAATAGGGATTTGGAATGGGCCCAGAACTCAGGGTGTCCGGGGAATATTAGAGGGACATATAAGATGTCCTCACCACTTCTCCCACAGGTATGAGTTGGGGGAAGGGACAAATGGAACAGGGCCATTGAGTTGTTTTTTTTGCATAGCAATAGGGCTGCAAGATAACCTCCAGAATGGTCATTTAACATATCTA
>PVKU01008461.1:0-32676 GCA_004027475.1 Anoura caudifer
TGCTTCTCTTCCTTCCAATTACGGTACCCTGAATTAGGGCAGAGGGAGATAGGAAGCACTGTGGGTGTCTGTGGGTATCCTAAAGGACTTTGATATTTCAATGAAGTTAAGTCACTACTTTAACTCTGTATAGTATTAAATAAACATTTCCTTTCCTTTTCACAAATCTCTGGCTTTGAGAGACATCTTTCCATAAGGCAGCGGACAATAATGGACCTTTTCTGTTGCTTGGTAACAGTTTTGGGGGACTCATCTGTGATCTTAACTGCCCGTGGAAGACTGACCCCTCAGGTTCGAGAAAGTGAGACTTTGGAAGTGTTTTGCCAGTCTCGAGAACCTTCTGTTTGCTCTGTAACAATCTCTCCTTTCTGAATCAGTCCCCTCCTGCAAAACCTTAGATGGAGTATAGTACTTACCCTGCCAATGTTAATGACTTATTGTAAGGATCAAATGAGAAAATATCTGGCAAAGTATTCTGTGATCTTTAAATCACAATGTGGGTAGAGAATATTATTTGGACAAATTACCCCCATTCTCATCCTTCATTTGTTTGCTTAGCCCTACTTTGTTCTAAAAAGGACAAGAGTGAGTCAACATGTCTATTTTTTCTAATTTCTTGCAGAGCTATGAACACCCTTTAGAATAACTCATGAAAAGCAATGGTTCAGTACCAAAAGAGACCCAGGATGGTTTGCTGGGTCCACTAGACAGCAACCTGTGGGCTCTAGAGGTAGTAGAGCCCTTGCCAGGTCTTTGAGTGCTGAACTGCTATGAATAATGGGGAAGGAGGAAGAGAAGATGAAGTACCCATTCATTCATGTGTCTATTTGTCAAGCTTCTGCTATGAGTGTATGTTTATTTGCCGAGGACCTGCTATGGAGAGTGGCACTATTATGTAGAGATTTAAAAGACCCTCAAAAGACACCTACTTAATGAGTACCTCATGAGAGAGGTCCCAAATTCTTCATAAGTTTCCCAATTTTAGATTTCCAGCCGAGATGGAGGCATAGGTAGATACACTTTGCCTCCTTACACAACCAAAATAAGGACAACAAATTTAAAAACAAAAATAACCTGAACTGATAGAAAATCGAACTATATGGAAGTCTGACAACCAAGGATTTAAAAAAGAAACATTAATCCAGACCTGTAGGAGGGGCAGAGAGGGGCATCCAGGGCAGAGAGGACTCTCAGAAAGATGGTGGCTGGAGGACAGGGTGAAGGAGCAGCTGGAGGAGTGGGCAGTCCCACATTTGCATGCAGATAAACCAGGAGGGAAAACTGAGGAGTGAGATAGACTGCGCAACCCAGGGTTCCAGCCTGGGGAAATAAAGCCTCAAAACCTCTGACCAAAAAAACCTGTGTGGGTTGAGGCAACAGGAGAAACTCACAGCCTCACAGGAGAGTTCGTTGGAGGGACCCACAGGGTCCTATAATGTACACAACCTACCCCCCCACCCGGGAATCAGCACCAGAGAGGCCCAAGTTCCTTGTGAGTAGTAGAAGAAATCACTTTAAGCCGGCCCAGAACTGAGTAAGCAGTATTGTTCCCTCTCGGACCCCTCCCCCACATACAGCGCCACAATGCAGCCACATGGGTTGTCCCACCCTGGCAAATACCTAAGGCTCACCCCTTAATACATAATAGGCCTGCTGAGACATAAAAATATGGCCCAAGTGAAAGAACACATCAAAGCTCCAAAAATAGAACTAAGTGATAAAGAGATAGCCAACCTATCAGATGCAGAGCTCAAAACACTGGTAACCAGGATGCTCACAGAAATGGTTGAGTATAGTTACAAAATAGAGGGAAAAGTAAAGTCTATGAAAAGTGAAATAACAGAAAATGTACAGGGAACCAACAGTGAAGGGAAGGAAACTGGGACTCAAATCAATGGTTTGGAATAGAAGTAAGAGATAAACACTCAACCAGAACAGAATAAAGAAACAAGAATTAAAAAAAAAAATGAGGAGAGGCTTAGGAACTTCCAGGACAACTTTAAACATTCCAACATCGGAATCATTGGGGTGCGAGAAGGAGAAAAGCAAGAAATTAAAAACTTACTTGAAAAAATAATGGAGAGCTTCCCTAATCTGACAAAAGAAATAGACTTCCAGGAAGTCCAAGAAGCTCAGCATCCCAAAGAAGTTGGACCCAGGGAAACGCTCACCTGGATGCAACATAATTACATTAGCCAAGATTATAGATAAGGAGAGAATTTTAAAAGCAGCAAGAGAAGAGGAGACAGTAACTTGCAAAGGAGTTCCCATAAGACTATCAGCTGCTTTCTCAAAAGAAACCTTGTGTGAAAGAAGGGGCTGCAAAGAAGTATTTGAAGTCATGAAAGGCAAGGGCCTACATCCAAGATCACCTAGAAAAGCTCTCATTTAGAACAGAAGGGTAGATAAAGTGTTTTGCATATAAGGTCAAGTTAAAGGGGTTCAGCATCACCAAGCCCTTATATGAAATGTTAAAGGGACTTGTCTAAGAAAAAGAAGATCAAAACTATGAATAGTCAAATGACAACAAACTCACAACTCTCAACAACCAAGCCTAAAAAAAAAAAAAAACAAACTAAGCAAACAGCTACAACAGAAACAGATTCACAGAAATAGACATCACATGGAGGGTTATCAGCAGTGAAGGTGTAGAGGAAGAATGGGGGAAAAGGTACAGGGAACAAGAAGCATAAATGATACGAACAAAATAGACAGGGGGAGGTTAAGAATAATGGGAAATAGAGAAGCCAAAGAACTTAATGTATGACCCGTGGACATGAACTAAAGTGGGGGAATGCTGGTGGGAAGGGGTCCAAGGAGGAGAGCAATAAAGGGGTGAAAAAATGGGACAACTATAATAGCATAATCAATAAAATATATTTTTTAAAAAGCTTCCCAATTTTTATCCAGGTTCCTTCCCCTTCCATCCCTAGTTTCTAGGTGACATTGGTGATATAGATGATGATCAGAATCCCCCTGAATTCTTTCAATTAATTGGAAGGCATGCTCCTCAAAGTACCCTCACAAATGAGGATTCCCCATATTGCCTGCAGACTTGAATGGTCAGAGTAGATTCTGAGAATGGATTTAGACCTAATGCCCTTAGGATAAAGGCAAAGTCAATGGAAAATCATTAAGTGTTGGCTAAGAATATGGAGAGATTGGAAAACTTGTGAACTATTGGTGAGAATATGAAATGGCACAACTGCTATAAAAAACAGTATGGAGGTTCCTCAAATATTTAACATAGAATTATCATATGACCCAGTAATTCCACTTTTCAGTATACTCCATTGAAAATGGGATTAAACAGGTATTTGTATACCAATGTTTGCTCTAGCATAATTTATAATAGTCAAAAGGTGGAAACAACTCAAGTGTTGATCGACAGATGAATGGATAGGCAAAATGTAATCTGTATATACCATGGAATATTATTCAGCCATAAAAAGAAATGAAAATCTGATATGTGCTACAACATGGATGAACCTTTACAGTATGATGCTAAGTGAAATAAGCCAGACACAAAAGGACAAACATTGCATGATTCCACTTATATGAAATATCTCAAATAGACAAGTTTATGGAGACAAAAATTAGATTTAGAGTTTACCAAGGGCTAAGGGGAAGGGAAAATGGGGAATTATTGCTTAATGGAAGTTTCTGTAGGGGTGATAAAAACAGTTCTGAAAATAGCAGTGGTGGTTGCACAACATTGTGAATGTAATTAATGCTACTGAATTGTACACTTAAAGATACTAGAAGTAGAAAAAGTTTTGACATATATGTATAATCATATATTTTTTAAAAACTTTACTTAAAAAATGGTAAACCACCTGAACAAAATGGGCATAACAGAACCTTGCCCGGGTGGCTTCACGCCATACCTCCCTCCCACTCTCAATCACTTGAGGCTGGTTCAGCCTTACTATTCACCTTGCTCCCTACCACCATTGGGCCTTTGGAATGCCCCTCCACCTCTGCAAAGTGAGCCTTTCAGATCACCCAGGCTTGGTCTGGTGCCTTGGTTATATGTTCTTAAAAACCCATGTTCCTTCACTTCAAAGTGCAACCTCTAGGAATGGGATATTTGAATAATGTCTGACTCCACCGGGACACATAACTACTGTGAAAACAGAAACAGTGTCTGTTTAATCTCTCCACTTTCACACCATTGCCTATAATAAGGCCCTCAGTAAATAAATATATGCTGGATGAAGTGAATTTGACAATGAAGAGAACTACCTTTAGACTGAGACTGTTGATCTCAATTCTGTGAAACCACCCTTAGACTAGACAAGAGGGCATCCTAAGCCCCAAGCTTTGCAGGTCTCACCTGGTCTTTCTCAGGGTGTGCCCCACCCTGTGGAGCAAAGGATCTGCAGCCCCAAGTGACTGTCCCTACCTTGAGCTCTCACTTCCCTCTCCAGGACTCTCTCTGGGTAGGCAGAGCTTCTCTTCTGCAGATCTGCCTTCCCAAGGGTTCGCTATGCCACCAGCATGCATGCCCTTAGGCCTCACATGGAGTCAAGGATTCATTTTTGTGGAAACTGTGAATAGAACTTAGATATACAGGCTGGGGTGGCCACATACATATATCAGGTATGAGATGGAGCCAGAGATGAGAAGAAAAGGGCAATGGGCTGCCCAGGCTGGGGCCATGTCTGACTGTCTCCAATACCATGTTCCAGAACTCTGAGCACTCTAAATTCAAGACTGGCCTTTTAACATGATACAAACATGTCTGTTTATCAAGATAGGAAGAAAAAGCATACTTTATTTAACAGTCTGTTGGCTTAGTTTGTAACTCTGAAACATCTAGACAAATGATCTATGGGCCTCTATTTGACCTTTGTCTCGGGTCTCCCTAATGTTAAAGGGTGGCCTTCCTTTCAGTCAAGCAGAAAGGAAGTCTTCCAAGAGGGGAAAAATGGTTCTTCTGTTTTGAAAGTTCTAAAAATTCAAAGAAATTGCTATTGCAAATAGGGAAATTGCTATTCTAAATCATGATTTATTTGCAGACTGGAGAGAAAGAAGCACCCTATGGTCTCTGAGGAAAAAGATAAAACACAGGAAGGGAAACAAGCAAGATTATTTTGCTTCAAACTAACTGATGGAGATAGATGTCAGAAGAAGGGTTACCTGGAGAGGGGCATGAGGAGGAGCTACCTAGAAGTGGCATGCGGGAAGCTTCCAGGAGACTGGGAGTGTTCTGTATCTTGATCTGAGTGGTGATTACTGGGTCATGCACATGTTAAAATTCACCAGGCTGCACATCTGAGATCAATGCACTTTATACACAAGCAGTTTTGGAGTCAGTCAGCTTGGGCTTGCCAGCTCTATGTTTTTGAGCAAGTTACTTATCCTCTTAAATCTCCTTTTACTCAATGCATAGTGGGTGAGATCAACACTTCTACGTCACAGGGCTGTGGGAAAGGTGAAAGAAGTTAGTGCTCAGTCAGTGGGAGGTCTTTAGCACATTAGCTACATTAACTATTGTAGTTAATGTAGCTAATATTGATAAAATTAGCTATGCAAACTGTTGTTTATTACAATGTTAGAAACTGCTAACTCAAAAATAAAAAGGCTTTTCAAAGTGAAAGGCAAATAAGCATTCATTTTAGATCAGTAAAAATAGCTTTTTTGGAATCATTAATTCAGGCAGAAGCCTAAATAATGATCTAGTTAGGAGACATAGGCACAGGGTATGCAGGAGAAAGGGAAAGGAAACAATTACATCAGTATAAATAAGGCATTTCTGTTGGTACAGATAGCCTAACATAATGATGTCAATTCTAAACAATGTTTTTAATTTTCAGCTCAGTAGTTATCAGTCCAATAATCGTATCTGTTTTCTCATTGTCTTTGTGAACAGTTCTTTGGGAAACAAGGTTGCTTAGGCCCAGCCCAAAGATTATTTTGCCCTGTTTTAACATCCCAAAGATCTGAGGCGTAACACATGCAAGGCAGCTCCTTTTCTTGGCATGGCAGCTCCTGCTCCATTTTAAAGTGTCTCTGCTTATATTATTGTTTACAAAATTTTAAAATGTATGACTTTTTTCAAGGTAAGGTTTTTCTAAATGCAACAGAATAAGTTAGTTCTGCCTAAAACTCTCCTCCCTACTAACTGTTTTGTCAGTATCACTGGTATTCACCAACCAATTTCTTTTAAACCACAATTGGTCTAGGTGTTGAGTTTTCTGCTTGATAAGCTGATTTGCTCTTCACCATCATGTATTACAATGTGACTGTATTTAGTTCTAAGGGAACTGGAGCATACTGTTGAATTTGGCTTATTGAAAAAGACCTGTTTTGCTCTCACAGTAGACTTCACCTGGGCCCCCAAAGAGGCCTGGACCTGGCTGCATTTGATTCCTTATGGTAATGTCCTGGCTGTAATCTCATTCCACATGGAAGCTCAGCAGGGGTGGAGAAGAGATTTTGACTATTCTTACATTTGGTGAGCTGGGATAGCAGTTTTTGAATCTCAAAAAAAAAAAAAGTGCACTATGCCTTCCTTATTATATTGTATTTCTGTTAAATTACACTGTTCTCTTAATTCAATTTCAAAAGAAGAAGTAGGTTCTGACACTGATTCCTAGAAGCTTTAAGGGGAACATTTACACCTTCAAACCTTTAGTGCCTGCCAAGAACGTCACCATCCCAGGCACTGTGAGAGAAAATAAAGAGTATCTCAGCTCCCAAAGAGCTAACTTTCAGACAAGACTATTCATCCATCCATCCAAATATTTACTTAGCACCTACTATATGCTAAGCACTGTCCTAGACTCTGGAGATGTAATAGTGAATGAGATAAATCAGTCCCTGATCCCATGGGATTTACAATCTAGTCTAGGGAGGGAAAAAATACATAAATTTATCTGGTAACAGTAAGTGTTTTACAGAGAATTAAAACAAGCTTCTGTGGACCAGGTAATCCAGAAAAGCTTTCTCTAAATAAGTGGCACATGAGCTTGAATCTGAATGAAAATAATGGTTCTGGAGCCAGCCCTGAAAGGCTCAGGGAAAAACACCTTCTAGGCAGAGGCTAAGGAGAAACTAAGAAACAAAGACACAGGTCTAGGGTGCTAAGGTCCAGAGGAAGGAAGGCAGGGACCTCAGACTGCTGAGGGTTCTGGACTTTGCCTATGTGTGTGGAAGCCTCTGGAGGAAACTTGGGTCTTAGAGGATGAATCCAGGTAGCAAGGAGGAAGCAGAAAGAAGGATCCTACTATAAACAAAGCAGGATAATGACAAAGGCCCCAGGGCTTGAGTATATGACTGGAACAAGTATGACATGGGGACAGCAGAGGGTCTGCGCAGACACAGAGGGTCTTTGAGAAGGGTCTCTGCCCTTGTCTTTTGGGAACTCCTTGGTGGGGCAGTGAACAGGGAGAAGGTGTTAGCAGTAAGAACCATTGGGTGGAGGGACTTCAGATGGACTGAAGACCCATTAGAGACATCACAATATGCAGAAAAGAAATGACAAGGACCCACACTGATGAGGGGGCTGGGTGGTAGAAAAGAGAGTTGATCCAGGAGATAAGTAGGAAGTAGAAGCATGACTGGACTTTCATCTTTAGATGTTCTACAGGGTCCACCTGGTGCCTTACCTATGACAGGTGTGCACTAATGTTTCTGGAATGAATGAACAGGTGATGAGTAAGCTCAGGAAAGCAGCAAGAAGGAAAATAGTTCAGCAACACAAAATGCTGCCTCCGAAGTCACTTCTTGCTAAGATATTTCAGAAAAACACTGACTTTTTAATTTTCCTTTACCTTTACCTTTGGCAGGAAGGTGAGCTGGAAGAAGTAGGTAATCTGGAGCACTAATTTGCAAAGGTGAAAGGTTCAATTGAGATATGACACCCTCCACCTTGAGGTGATGCTAAGCACATACCCCTACTTGACTGGGAGGTGGGCTCCTGGCTTGGGCGAAATCAATTTCCCTTCTGGTTTGTTATGGTGAGGAGCGTGGTGGAAAGCTCTGGCAGAGACCACACTCCTTCCCTGCCTTTTCTTTCTCTTCATTTCCATTTATTAATGTAATTCTCCCAGAGTCAATATAATGACTTAAAAGCTCCAATTTTGTTACATTCTAAAGCCTGTCTGCAGTCAGGCTGATTGTAATGAGATTTGGGACGGACCTGGGCTCTTAGCTAGGGTCAGTTCATCTCTGGGAGAAAGTGCTACCATCAAAACACCCAGGAATTATTTGCGTTTAGAGAACAACTGAAGAGACCTATTAATGTGAACTGCCTGGGGAGTCCTGAAATGTGAGGTGCAGTTATATTTCTTATTTATTTCCCCCAGCTTTATATTTAAGGGTGAAGAAAAGATGAGTTGGTGAGATTTTATGAAATCAATAATTATTTATTAAGCACCACTAAAACTGTTATACCACATTACCCTTGCATAACATTTGGCACTCATTAATGTGAACACATGAGAGCACATTAGGTCTCTCATTTGTTTCTCAGCCCAGTGATGGAGACAGTAGAAGATGACCTGTTGTCCTGCTTTTGTTTTTTAATAACTGAGGAACCTAAGGCACAGAGAGAATAAGTCTCTTTCTCTAATAAGTGGTAGAGCTGGATTTTCCAATTCCAGTGCACTTTTACAAGTCAGTACATCATACCACTTTATGTGCCAGTTCTATGTGATGCAGTTTGGTGATCCTGAGAAATTAGCACATGGCATGTTTTCTACCAATGCTTCCCAAGTCTGCCTGCATCTAGACTCATCTAGGAAGCTGTAAAAACATTTTGAAATGCTGAATCCTGGGATCCATTGGTGGTAGCAAAAATAGCCCCAGAATGTTACTGGTAATTGGACCTCGGTTCAGCAACCTCAGTACTCAAGTTCTGGCTAAGAAAGAATTCAGAGTCAAGACTCAAACACATGCAACAGTTTATTTAGAAAGTCGAAGTGTTATGGAAAATAATTTGGAAAATATTGACTCTGGCGGGATTCGGGGTAACGGAGTGAGGCTTTATTACACGCGCAGGCCCAGAGGAGGCAGTCTCCAAATTCTGGGCCCCGTACCTTGACTGAGCAAGGCTTTTATAGCTCTCCGGACACCCTATCCTACGTGTCTGAAGCTGGAGGTACAGAAGCTGATGCAAAAATAACTCTAGCCTTGAGGTGTCCTTATTGGAAGCTGGGTGTACAGAAGCCAAAGTGGGAGTTAGCTGCTACATCCCCCCCTACTTTGATGCTAAACAGTGCTAGTGTCTGCTTTAGCATCAGCATAATAGTCTGCATATTCTTCTTCCTCGGTTTGGGTGGGTTGCAGTCTCTGGTAATGGTGTCTCTGGAGGATGAGGATTTTCACGGTGGCCTTGCAGGTTACCATGCTCTCGATCTATTGGGTAAGGGTGCGGAGTAAGCAAGGTCCTAGGGATACAACAAGGAAAAGGATGAGTAGGGGCCCTAAGGCTGGGGCTAAAACTGAATACATGATAGATTGCCACCAAGGGGTGGATGCCCAAGGTTGGTCTTGGTTCTTAATCTTGTTCTGGATATCCTGGAGTTTGTGGATATTTTCTTCTACCAAAGCTGCGGGGGCCTGTACTCTGGTGAAACCGCATGGCATCTCCTCCCTCTGGCAAAGCTTATAATCATATAAAGGACAATGGACGAAGGTCTCATCTTCTTGTAACTACTTCCGGCTGGACATGGATGTCGTCCTACCTACCCTTGGGTCAGGGGTGCCCTGAAAGGGAGGGGTGCAGCACAGAGGGAGTCCTTCCTGTAAGGGGAAGGACTTTACAGAATCCTGGTCAGTTGGCAGTCACCAGGAAGTCGCAGCCTTGGTGTCCAAAGGCTAGCATTACCGGACAGTTGGCATTCTGGTCAGGTCATATTCTGGAGGAGACAGATTGGAAAAGAGAATTGGAAGCACAATTAAATCATAACCACTAAATGACCAAGGCAGGCTCTTAGATAAAGAAATGGCTTATCTGGAGGAAGGTGTACAAGGCATGTTACACCTATCCAAAACTCTGGTGGCCCAGTATACTTCACTGGGGCTGAGGGGACTATATTGGGATTTCCCTCCTTTCAGATATCTGGGCCCTTTCTGCGCAAGCCATCAAGACAGAAAATGGCAAATTAGTTCTAAAGTGAAGCCCACAGACTGCCCCAACCCTTCACCAACCCAACCACTTAGTTCAGCCAAACCGTTGAGCCTCATGGGGCGACTATGAAAATGGGCTTCTCAAGTGAGGCCTATATTGCAACCAATCACCCAGGTAATGAGGTCATAGGCATACGCCCTATGAAAACAAAAGAACACACAGGTTAATTCATACAACAATCCCCAAAACAGTCTCTGTGGCTGTGAGATGGACCTTTGGGAAGACACTCAGTTGCAAGGTCCTTCCTGCCTGTAATTGTACGTCCTTGGTGACATTACAGACCCAGTTTCAACTTTCAAATGAAAGCAAACTTTTGAGACAGTTAGCTGCACCATTCTGATGTGTGATACTGAGCTTTGTGATTTTCCTTAAATCACAATTTTTCTCCTTAAAATCACCCTCATTGTTATTACAGGGACTACTTTGGGTCCTGCTTTTAATTTTGACTGTTCATTTGCATAAACACACCAAGAGCAGCCTAGATCACCTATGATCTTTAAGTCTATTTTGCTGGAATTCACGCAGGGAACCCTTAGATTGACTTCTCAGTCTGCCCCTCGGGGCACAGAAGCAGAGCCACACACCTGCCATCTGGCTTCACCTGTATCAGTCATTGCACTCAAATCCTTGAGCCTTCCATTGTGCCTACAGGCTCCTTTTTAGCCATCTTTCAGGAAAGTAACCTTCGTTCCTTCCCTGGAATCCTCAATTTCCTTTTCAGAGCAGATACAGAGCAAAATCTGAAACAATACACAGGTAGGCATTCTCTTGCACCAATGTGTCCATTGGTGCCTCGCAGAGACATGCTCTTTCACCTCAGACTGAAACACATCAGCCCCAAATGACCCTTCCTGGGTCCCAAGTGACAAGGGCATTCCCCCCAACTGGTTACAGGTGACCTTAAATTAGGTCTTACAGACACAGGAGTCTGATCAGAAACAATACCCTACTGAAACCACATTCCCATAATGCCAGAAAAAGTGCAGTTGAGGTTTCCTTTCTTCCAGATTTAAAATTTTCACATCCTTTATACATATTTCTACACATCCAGATTTAACCATTATTCACTTTTAATCCTAGTTTCTTTCCCACACCGGGAAGGACTATACTTAAACTTAGTATGCGGGAGCAAAAAATCCCTAGCACCACTGGTACCTTCCACTAAAAGTCTCTAGATTTGCAGGGACATCTTGCAGTTTTCCTAAAGCTTATACCTTGCAAACACCTTATAAGTCAGATGGTCACCCTTGGACCCCCATTAAAGACCTTCAGAACCAGAGCCATCTGTGTCCTTGTCCAGCTAGAAGGCTGGTTACAGAATGTGGCACGTGAAGGTTAGTCTTCTGTCCCAAGGTTAGCTTATCTACCTCCTGCAGGAGGATTACTGTGGCTACTATCACCCTCAAGGAAGGGGGGCAATCCTGCCGCAACATTGTCTAGCTACCTGGACAGATAGGCTACAGGCTTGTGCCAAGGTCCTACAAGCTGGGTTAGAACTTCAAGGGCTATTTTCCCTTTCTCATGGGCAAACAGGGAGAACGGCTTGTCAGGGTTGGGCAGGCCGAGGTCTGGAGCTCTGACCAGGAGTTCTTTTAGTCTTTCAAAGGCACTCTGCTGCTCTGGTCCCCAGTTGAATGGGGAAGTCTCAGCCCTGCTTAGGGCCTGGTACAGTGGTTTAACTATTTCTGCGTACCCTGGAATCCATATTCGGCAGAATCCAGCTGTCCCTAAAAATTCCCGAAGCTGTTTTCTGCTCGTGGGTCTGGTTTGCTGACTGATTACAGCCCTTCTTTTAGTTTCTAATGTCCTTTGACCCTGGCTTATTCGGAAACCTAGGAACCAAACCTCCTTTTGGCAAATCTGGGCCTTTTTCTTGACACACAGTAGCCCCCTGAAGCTAATAACCGGAGCAAGTCTCGTGTCCCTTCTCGGCACTCATGGTCTCCTGACCCTGCCAGTAGCAAATCGTCTATATATTGGAGCAAGACGAGGTTGGGATGCCGCTCTGAGAAAGGTTTCAGGTCTCGGGCCAATGCTTCACTGAAAATAGTGGGAGAGTTCTTGAACCCCTGTGGCAACCTAGTCCAAGTAAGCTGAGTCTTAGTTCCCGTGTGGGGGCTTTCCCACTCGAAAGCAAATATAGGCTGACTGGTAGGTGCCAGGGGTATGCAAAAGAAAGTGTCCTTCAAGTCTAGACACATGAAATGCAAAGCAGTTGTGGATAGCTGGATCAGCAACGTATAGGGGTTGGGTACGGTCAGGTGCAGGGTCAGACTGACCTCATTGACTGCTCGGAGATCCTGCACAGGGTGATATCCAGACCCGTCTGGCTTCTTAACAGGGAGGAGCGGTGTGTTCCACTGGGACTGGCAGGGGACCAGTATCCCTTTGGTCAGGTATTTGTCTATTACTCTAGCTATCCCTATCCTGGCTTCCTTGGGTGTGTGGTACTGCCTGAGACAGCGAGACTGTGCCCCCGGTTTCAAATCTATGATTACTGGAGTGTGGCCAGTGGCAAGGCCTCATGGATTTCCTTCTACCCATACATCTGGAAATTCATCTATTAAAGGGTCCTGGTGGCTCGGGCCCCGACCTTCTTCGTATATCTGGTATTCTTCCTCCCAGGGCATGACCAGGGCCCGTAGGCTGGAATTGCCTATCTCGAGTGTGGCCTGACCAGAGGGGTAAAATGCCACCCGAGCCGAAAGTTTGTTTAGCAAGTGTCTTCCTAGGAGGGGAACGGGGCATTCGGGCAGGTAGAGAAATTCATGCTGGACCTGGTGTCCTCCGAGCTCAAGTGTTCAAGCTTGGCAGAATCTTTTTGACCCACTGGGTTGCCCTGTGGCCCCTATGATGGAAACTTCCCGGCCTGATGGGGGTCCCACAGGGGTTGTGACTACAGGGTGTTTGGCTCCAGTATCTACCATGAAAGTCAGTGATTGGCCCCCTACTTTTGCTCTGACCATAGGCTCGTGAGGGCCCAATTTTATCGAGCCCGGTCTTCCTCATTGTGTGTCTAGCCCAGCCAGGCTGAGGATTCCTGGCGCTGGAGGGGCCGCTGAGTTCTCCTTTCGCTTTCGGTTCAGGCATTCCCGTTTCCGGTGCCCCCTCTCCTTGCAATAGGCACACTGGTCTTTCTCTACCTTAAAGTGTCCCTTTTGGCTTTTCTGCGGGCCCTTATCTGGGGCCCTTCTTCCCTGGTCCGTGTTATGATCCCAGTCTGACTGCACTTCAGGTGCGGCTGCCCGAGTGTACTGGGAAGGATCGAGGGTGCCAGCTGGTGCATGGGTCTCTAGGTACTGATGGGCCTCCTGTAAGATCTTGAGCCTCCCCCCAGCACCGAACAGAGCGAGCAAGAGGCGGCGGCAGCTGCACCAGGTGGGCTGACAAGTCCACACCACAGACTCCATCAAGTCTACCAGGGCCTGAGGCCCCTCAGAACAGGAGGGCGTGCGGCGCCCCCAGCCGAGGAGGTCCACGGTGAACGGCCGGCAGCAGAAAACCACCGGCCTGGCTGGAGTGTCCCATCTGGCACTACCTGCAGGGGAGCCCTGAGTCTCTCTTAGGGGCATCTGCAGGGGTAGGTGGTGTCTCAGGCGAGACGCTACTGGGGACTGCATGGGTGTGGGAGGCCCCCCTTTCTCCTCCAGTGGCTGGGGAGAGACTGATGGCGGCGGGGCCGGCCGGCTGGCAGCCCAGCAGCCCAACGGATCTTTCCCGCTTCCCTATGCCTCCTGTGTCCCTCCACCCGCCCTTCCCCTCCCCCTCCCCCTCCCCCTCCGGGATGGCTGGGAAGGCCAGCGGGGAAGGTGGCTGGGGGCGGGGGGCGTCCTCCGGGGCAGGGGCTGCCCTCCCCAGTGTTGCAGCGCATGCCGCATCCCAGGGCCGAGGAAGCGGAGGGGCCAGGCGGGAGGGGCCAGGGTTGCTGTGGGACCACCCCCCAGGCAGGCAACACGGCTGCCACAGGGCACATTTCCCTGACGGCGCTGTGCCACGACCTGCTCCGGGCTGGAAAGGCCAGTACATCATCCTCTGGGTGGCCTGATAAATGGGACGTTTTGGGGTCTTTGCAATGAGAACCTGTGCTTGTGTTTTGGTGGCCGGTGGGCTGCAGCACATTCGGGTGCCTTTCCTCTGCCCAGACACTCCCCACATTTCTTTCCCTTATGGTGCAAACAAAGGGTTTTAGGGTTCTTTCACTCGCCTGCCTGGCCTCTCCTCTTGCGAGGACTTAAGTCTGTCTTAGCTAAGGCTGCCCACGTAGAGTCTGGGTTAGCTTCCCAGCCGTTATGCCTATGACAGACCAAGGAACCGCAGGCTAGGGCCCACTCATGCTCCGTAGGCTAACGCCCGTGGAGCCACAAACACATTCACTCTCTTTCACACACACAATTTTGCAGAGTTTATTACTTTTCCATCCCCGAGAAAGGGAAACCTTATCCGGATGCCTGAGGCCACTGGGGCCTGAGAGGTGATCAGCCTCCTTCCTGGTCTCCATTCTGGTACCCAGGGCACTTACCAATCCAGCGCCTTCCAGACAAGTCTCTGTCTGCCTTCCCCAACTGCCTGGGTTGAAGGGCGGCTCGGAACCCCAGGCGGAGGTGAGCCGCAGCTTTCCAGGACCCAAAATTACCAGGGCACGTGCTTCCCTCTGGCTGCCTTCACCGGAGGCAAACAGCCTGCTCATGTGAGTTGTTTCCTGGTCAGGAAGCCAAAATGTTACGGAAAATAATTTGGAAAATAATGACTCTGGCGGGATTTGGGGTAATGGAGTGAGGCTTTATTACACGCGCAGACCCAGAGGAGGCAGTGTCCAAATTCTGGGCCCCAAACCTTGACTGAGCAGCAGGTACAGAAGCTGATGCAAAAATAACTGTAGCCTTGAGGTGTCCTTATCGGAAGCTGGGTGTACAGAAGCCAAAGTGGGAGTTAGCTGCTACAACAGAAGTAGAAGAAGTGAGCTGTATAAGAAATAGGTTCAGGAAACAAATTACAGAGGCAAAAGAAGGGCCCTTGGAACTTATAGGAAATAGGCAAGGAAAACGTGCCTGGGGAAAGGGAGTGGAGAAAGGCGTGGTTGTGCTCTATAGGAGCGCCACCCTGGATCTTCCTCTTGAGGGCATTTTTCTGGAGATCTCTGAGGAGGAGTCCAATAGAATATTCATCAGCTTTCCAGGTGTGGTCTCCATTGATTGATTGGCTCCAGGACAGAGGATCATTAGCCATTACAGCTGGTCCTTATGTAAGTCTGGTTTTGCTGCTTTCCTGGGCCTAGAGTTAAAACCCAACTGAGGCCTACATGTTATGCTAGATGGGTTAATGCTTAAGGGGGTGGTGGTGCAAGGTCCCCCACATCAGAGTCTCATGAGGACACTCTTTGTCCTCCTCCAAGGGCATCTGCCACATGACTAGCAATATGCCAGGGGAGGAAAAGTCAGGGGTGGGTCTGAACCACATGACTAGCATATGAAAGATCAGGGTGTCTAAACCACATTACCAGCGATATGCCAGGGTAGGAAAGATCCTTGTTTTCCCAGTTTTGCCCATTGCTAGGCACCCAGGACTTTCTGCTCTAGTGATCTTCTGTACCTGGTTCATTGTCCTTGCTCTGCTCATGTTTGTCTAACTGCCTGAAACTCCAGAACTGTGCTTTAATTAGATCAGGTCAGGCCCAAACACTTCAGCTTATAGAGATGGGAGAGAGAAGGAAGAAAATCATAAGAATACCATGGTTATGTTACCAAACAGAAATGGGGTTTTACAGCCCCCATTGCCTATCGGCAAACTCCAGAGGTAGAGGTTTGGTGAAAAAGGAAAGAGACCATTTATTCAAAAGCTACTTAATTTTGGAAGAATGGCAGGCTTCTGCCTCAGAACCCCTCCCCTCCAGAGCACCCAGAGAAAAACCCCACCACCCTTTGCCAGATTAGTTTGAGGATGCACCTGGAATTCCTTCGTCTCTCTAAACTACGGCTCTTTGGGAAATGCAGAGGGCTACAACATGACCATCCAGGCAGTTTAGCTTGTTCCAGTTGAAGTCCAGTTTCAGGCCTCTTTCTGGCGTCTGCGTGTGCATGACCTATGCAGCCATGCCACCACCACAACTATCCATGTCCAGGGGCCAGGTTTGCTGCTAGACCACAGAGTTTCCGGGGCCCACTGGTCTGCAAATGCTCCAATCAGCTAACAGGGTGAGCGAGGGGAAGGAGAAGGGCCAAGCCTCTGACCCTCCCTCTGTTTTAAATCTCTGGGCCCAAAATTCCATGTACTCCAGAAAGTCCATCTTCCCAACCAATCTGTTCTTTTGTCAGGCTAGGCTGGCAAGTCTGCACCTCCCCTTGCCGCCACATTCCAGAAGGGAGTAGGAGGGTTTTTTCCTCTCCATCAATCACCCTCTCCAGCCGGCACAAACTCCGTGCAAGGCTTCCTCCTGTGGCATCTCTGCCTGGGGTGGGGAATCTGTCATCACTTGCTGCACTAGCTCAGTTGCCAGGGCAACATAACACTGCCCTCCTGGTTGTTTACCTAGGGACACTGCCTCAGCCCAGGGGTAGGTAAATCAGTCTCACCACCTCCAATGTTTCCTGCAAACCCTCCGTCACTCAGACCCTCCTCTGTCTAGGGGTCTGGTCAATCTCCTTGTATCAGTTACTCTGTTATTACTTGTTTTAACAGCAACACTTTTTGACAGGTGCCCAGCCTGCTGCTGGATTTATCACATTTAATACTACTAACAACCCTTCGAGGCAAGGAGCATTATTGATGCTTTTAGAGAACTTAATGTAGAATAGTGAAACAAATAAAGGGTTGGAAAATAATAGAAATTGACTTTAAAACCAGGTTCTACTTGTTTTTATTTGTGCAATTTTGAACAAGTCATTTAAAGCTCTTTCAGTCAAATTTCCTTAGTTTGTAAAATGGGATGTAAATATTTGCCCTAAGTTAGTGTGAAGATGAAATGAAAGAAAGCATACCTTTGAACTGTGTAGGGTTTATTATGTAAGCCATAAAAACCTCATCTCAGAGATACTACAGAAAAGAAAGCTCAGATCTGGTAAACAATTTGCCCAGGTCTTCATGAGACAGACACCCTTATTTTTATAGAAATCAGCACCAGCCCCTATACTTGTGGGACTTTTAGGACTAAACCATGAAAACTTTCACAATACCTGCTTACTCTATGGGCATTTGTGGTTTTGGCCTCTGTCTTAAGAGGGTTGAATAGCTGTGGTAGGAAAGAAGATGGGAGGTTTCTTAGTGTCTTTAGATAGCAAAAGTTTGACACCGAAATGTTTCTAGTGCTTGAGACATTACAGAATACACCAGGCTCCCTAGAGCATAGAGTATACATTCAAATAATTGGAGAATTTTAGAACTTGAAGGAATATCAATGTCAAGTTTCATAAAATAAAAGAAAATTAGAAAAAACTTCAGGGGCAAAATGAGACTTATGGTTTCTAAAAGGCTTGCCTGGGAAACTGGGGCAGACTAACCTTGCCTGTAGTGATTCTGAGGATCAACAGAAATAGTGAACAAGTGCTTTAAAAACTCTTGGGGAAACAGAGATTCTCAGCATTGGATGTGTATTGGAACAATCTAGGGGAGGTTTCATAGGACTCCAGGGTAGGGAGCATCATACACAGATTAAGCTAACATTTTGGGGATGAGGTTGAGTAGTAAAAGCTCCCCAGACAATTTCAGTTATACAGTTAAAGCTGAGAGACATTCTTAAGCATCATACAAATATGAGTTGTAATTATGCTACTATGCAAGTAGACCCAGAGCTATTATGGAACAGGGTACCCATCTTCTACTAAGGTTCAAATAATAACTAACAGCTTTAATACGTAGCAGAAGGGACCAGTCAAATCTAAGGAGGATCTGTCTGTCCAGAGAGGCATTATCAGAAGCCCTAGTGTTTGCTTCCCTCTAGTGTGACCCAAAGATAGGTTTCCATGGAAAAATCATGTAACCTCCATTCTTTGCTCTCTAATGAAGGATATAAATAGAACCACCCATAGGTAATATTTAAGGCTGCTGGTGGAAGCCATGGAGGCATCTTTAAAACCGGTTATTTCTAGCCCTAGCTGAGTGGCTCGGTTGGAGCATCATCCATACACCAAAAGTCTGCAGGATCAATTTCGAGTCGGCACATGCCTAAGTTGTGGGTTAAATACCTGGTTGGAGCATGTATAGGAGGCATCCAACTGATGTTTCTCACATTGCTGTCTCTTTCTCTCTTCCTTCCTCTCTCTCTAAAATTAATAAACATATCCTCAGGTGAGGGTAAACAGTTCTTCCTGTTTCAGAACAAGAATGAGTTTTTATCTCCCAGACTTGCAGCACACCCAGCTTCTGCACTGAGTCTTGAAAAAAGTAATACTTTCCTGATTCTATAAAAAATACACATTTTTAAAATTTGGAAATCAATAATATAAAAAATTAAATCACCTATAATCTCATGGCCCAAAGACAATTATTATTTTGTAATATATTTTATTGATTATGCTATTACGGTTGTCTCATTTCCCCCCCTTTATTCCCCTCCACCCTGTTCATCCCCTCCCGCCTGCACTCCCCCGCTTTAGTTCATATCCATGGGTCATATATATAAATTCTTTGGCTTCTACATTTCCTATACTATTCTTAACCTCCCCCTGTCTATCTTCTACTTACCACTTATGCTACTTATTCTCTGTACCTTTCCCCCTCTCTCCCCACCCACTTTTGCACTGCTAACCCTCCATGTGATCTCCATTTCTGCAATTCTGTTCCTGTTCTAGCTGTTTGCTTAGTTTTTTTTTTTTTGGGGGGGGGTTGTTTGTTTGTTTTTGGTTCACTTGTTAATAACCATGAGTTTGTTGTCATTTTACTTTTCTTATTTTTTATCTTCTTTTTCTTAGATGAGTCCCTCTAACATTTCATAAAATAATGACTTTGTGATGATGAACTCCTTTAACTTGACCTTATCCAGGAAGCACTTTATCTGCCCTTCCATTCTAAATGACAGCTTTGCTGGATAGAGCAATCTTGGATGTAGGTCCTTGACTTTCATGATTTGGAATACTTCTTTCCAGCCCCTTCTTGCCTGGAAGGTCTCTTTTGAGAAATCAGCTGACAGTCTGATGGGAATTCCTTTGTAGGTGACTGTGCCCTTATCCTTTGCTTCTTCTAGAATTCTCTCCTTCATTTTAATCTTGGCTAATGTAATTATGATGTGCCTTGGTGTGTTCCTCCAAGATAAACCTTCTTTGGGACTCTCTGAGCTTCCTGGACTTCCTGGAAGTCTATTTCCTTTGCCAGACTGGGGAAGTTCTCCTTCATTATTTGTTCAAATAAGTTTTCCACTTGTTGCTCTTCCTCTTCTCCTTCTGGCACCCCTATGATTAGGATGTTGGAATGTTTAATGATGTCCTGGAGGTTCCTAAGCCTCTCTTCATTTTTTTTTTTTTTAGTTCTTGTTTCTTCATTCTGTTCTGGTTAAATGTTTCTTTCTTCCTTCTGGTCCACACCATTGATTTGAGTCCTGGTTTCCTTCCCATCACTGTTGGTTCCCTGTACATTTTCCTTTATTTCACTTCTCATAGCCTTCACTTTTCCTCTTTTTTGACCATACTCAACCATTTCTGTGAGCACCCTAATTACCAGTGTTTTGAACTGTGCAACTGATAGGTTGGCTGTCTCTTCATCGCTTAGTTGTATTTTTTCTGGAGCTTTGATCTGTTCTTTCATTTGGGCCATTTTTTTCCTCTCAGCACATCTATTATGTAGTATGGGGGGAGCCTTACTTGTTCACCAGGTTGGGGCAACCCACATTGCTGTGTTGCGATGCTGTATGTGGGAGGGATCCAAGAGGGAACAATGCTGCTTGTTCCTCTTTCTACTGAATTTCAGTCACTTCCCCAGCTGCCCACAATCAAATTGGGCCCTTGTAGTGCTGATTCCCAGATGAGTGGGCTTGTGTATATTCTAGGACCCTGTGGATCTCTCCAACAAACACTCCTGTGAGGCTGGGAGTTTCTCCCGCTGCTGCCTCAACCTCCCCAGATGTTTTCAATGAGAGGTTTGAGGCTTTATTTTCCCACACTGGAACTCTGGGTTGTACAATCTGTCTTGCTCCCCAGTTGTTCCTCCTGGTTTATCTGTGCATGAATATGGGACCACCCAGTCCACAATCTGCCACCTCGCCAGGTCCGCCAGCCACCACCTTGCTATGAGTCCTCTCTGCCTGGTGGTCCATCTATACCCTGCCTACCAGTCTTGATGAATGTTTCTTCTTTAACTCCTTGGTTGTTGGACTTCCATATAGTCTGATTTTTTTCCATCAGTTCTGGTATTTTTTGTTTTTAAATTTGTTGTTGACCTTCTTTTGGTTGTGTGAGGAGGCACAATGTGTCTACCTATGTCTCCATTTTGGCTGAAAGTCCAATTATTATTAATATTAATATTATTCTCACCTTTCTTCCTAGTCATTATATATGTACGATAATACAAACTTTAGTTCATTTTTATGATACTGATAAGTAATACTTCAGAGTTTATTTATTTTCTTACAAGAGAGGTCCTTTTAACTCAGTGTGTTTTCACATGAACCAATGTGCTGCCTACTACTATATAGTAATAAATAATTACTAGGGAAATAAGAAATCTATGTTAGAGTTGAAGAACAAGTCTGCAAATCACATTTCAGAAAGACACAAATTTTCTGCTGATTGTTCCCAAATTACTGATAAGAGAACAGAATGTTATACAGGTCTGAGTTGAGACCCTGATGTCACAGCAGCCAGGCAGGTCTTGGGGCTAATGCTGGGGAACTTGGACCCATAGCTCCAGGAGCCAAACTTCTCCTCTGAGCTGCCCCGAGTAACATGCAGTAGGAAACATGTGCCTAAGAGCAGAGGCATATAGTGCATGCTAGAAGCACACAGGTATGATGAATTCCCTATAGCATAGTGGCTGCTTATGGCCCTCGTAAATCACTGCTGGCTCTTCCTTAGGCTTTCAGCCCTGCTTCATGAAGAGTGGTGCTGAAAGATAACAACCAGGAATTTATTTGGCCCTAGAAAAAGAACCTCCAAATATTTCACAGTGAACATTTGCTCTTATTCTCTCTCCCTACCCAGTTTGCTGAGCAACAAATACTCCTTCACTGCCTTTCTGCCCCATTTCATTGATTATTAAACCAGTTAATGAACAGGTGTTTCCTGGGGCCATAGCTAGGTGATGATGTAATTAAGAGGTCCACAAAGCCATTGAAATAATACTTGCTCATAATTTGGATCTTTATTATAGTTAATTAGAACAATATTAAAATTCAATCCAGTGATTTTTCCACTTTAAAGTCTATTTTAATGGAACCAACATTTTTTTTTGACTGCCTACAATGTGTCAGGTATTGTACTAGATCTTGGGCAGTATGGTCTAAGGATCTGATGGTTTAGTTAGGGAGGTAAGAAACCAGGTAAATCTAATACACTGTGATTGGACTGTTAGTACCTGTATTTATTTTCTAGAACCACAGTAACAAAGTACCACAAACTAGGGGGCTTAAAAACATAAATTATCTCACTGTTCTGGAGGCAAGAAATCACAAGTTAAGGAGTAGGTAGGGTTGGTTCCTTCAGTGATCTGCGAGGAAGAATCTCCATCTCTCTTCTAGCTTCTGCTAGCCTCAGAAGTTCTTTGGCTGGTTGATGGTGGTCACCCTGTGTCTTCATATCCTCTTCCCTCTATTTAAGTTTGTTTTTTGTATTAAAATTTCCCCTTTTGATGAGAACACTGGTGATATTGGATTATGGCCCACCCTAATGATATCCTATTAACCTGATCATCTGCCAAGACCCTATTTCAGAATTAGGTCACAGTCCCAAGCACTGGAGGTTAGGGCTTCAACATCTTTTTCAGGAACATAATTCAAGCTACGTGACACACACACACACACAAAGCATGAGGTAAGGAACAGAAGGAACAACAGGTCCTGGTTGGAGAGTCTGGCTTAGCCAGGGGAAGAGGGAAAATTATGTGCAAAGGCTCAGCAGGCAAGGATCAGCCTCCTTGAAAATCAAGCCAGCAATAACATGACAGAAACAAGCCCCACACCTGACCTGTTCCCTGGTGAGGTCAGTACAAAGACCCCAGAATCTTGGGTGGGAGGAGAGAAACCTCAGGGAACCAGAGACCTGGGAAGAAGCAGCCCAGGCAGAGACTTCTCTGCAGGGAGGGTATTTAGGATGCTGGCAGAGAAGGAGAGGGAGATGCTGGGAGCAGGGGAATGATGATGCTCAGGTGGACTCCGGAACTGCCCACTCTTCAGGAAGACAGCCATGCAAGGTGCATACATGAGCAAGTCACACTGCAGGCGACTGGGGCACATTTACTCTGAGGACCCATGGGAGATGATGTGGAATGCATCTCAGAGTTGTCCCCTCAAGAAGGAAGAATCTGTGTAGTTTCCCCCAATTTCTTCTTATCCTATGTCAAAACTGCCTTGGAGCAGAGTCGCAAGTACTGCAGTCAGAAGGGATCAGTATATATGGGAAGGGTGTCAAAACTGCCTTGGAGCAGAGTCACAAGCACTTCAGTCAGAAGGGATCAGTATATCCGGGAAGGGGAAGTGCCAAGGGGATGCAGCACCTACAGAACCTGCTGCAATGTTTGTAACAAGTACACAGTCTTCCACATGCAGATTTCATCAGGTTCATAGAGGCTGAGAGTGTGGGTTTAGGGCTCCAACAGACCTCGGATTATATTCTCATCTCTAAAATGGAAATAGCAAGACTGCCTTATTCATAAGATAGTTGAAAGGAGGAAATATATGTATAAGTATGAAATGATGTACACATTAAATATTAATATTTGTTATACATATTAAAGTGCTTACAATGATCAAGACACTATTTGAAGTACATTATGTAAATAACTCATTTAATCCTCAGTAATAGGAAAAGTCCAATGGTATTTATTATTATTATTATTATTATTATTATTATTATTATTATTTTGCCTATGAGGAAATTAAGGCACTAGCTAGTAAGTAGCAGAGATGCAATTTGGTTGCCTAGTACTAACTCTTGGCTATGAAATAATGTTACCTGATTCAATGAAATAAGTGCCCAGTTAGTAATAAATGCTACTACTACCTTTAGGTATGTGAAGTACACAGCAAACACTCCTTCATGGTCCTTGTCCTCTGAGCTATCTTCTCCAGCCACATTTGGAATGACTGTCTCAGAGCAGGTGAAAAGCAGTTAAATACCACCCAAAGTGAAGGCAGCCCCTTGTTGAATGCATGTGGTGTCAGAAAACAGCCCCATGAACCTTCATCATACTTAGAGGCGAAGGTGAGCGGAGTGGGGAAAGCATAACTAGAAGTAATGAAGAAAGTGCTTCTGTATTGAGGGCAGTGTTGACATTCACATTTGGATGAATGTATTCCTCAGGTTTTATAACTCAACTGTCCTAGTTTATAACAAGGCTTTTAAAAATAGATGTGTACACATAATTTTCTAGTTCACAAGTTAGTGGAAATAAGTGGCCATAAACACCTCTTTTCTTTTGCTGTGATGTTAACAAGTTTCATTGGATAAACTACACTTAACTGTTTTCACTCCAGTCTAGTGAAGAGCCAACAGAAATAGGGCCATCAGGTTGTCTGACTGCAGGGAACCATCCTCTGTAGCCTTTGTGAAAGGAGAAGAGGGCCCCTGGATGTGTGCGATGTAGTGGCACAGAACAGAAACAAATTAGAAGCACCTTCACCTTTAGCTCCTTCTGGTCTCAACCCAGGTACAGCAGAGTGGTAATGCAGAAAGGCCCAGCCTGGCTACCTGGCCTTGAGTCCTGCCTCCAACTACCTCTGTGAGTCTGGGAAATGCAGCTGACTGTCTCTGTGCTTCAGTTTCCCCATCTCTAGAACAGAGTTGATTGTGATTCCTAATGCATGGCTTTCATGTGAGCATTGAATGAGATGATGCATGTAATGTGCCTAACGAGGGGCCTGGCTCCTAGAAAATGTTACACAAAGAGTATCTGTTGTCATTTTTATTATAAGAATCCCCTGTACTTCCATGTCACATAATGGCCTCTGCCAGTTGTGTGATAGATTAAGAAACCAGCTCCCAGAAAGTTAATCAACTTGTCTAGACTCTAGAGTCTCATTCCAGGCTGAGGCAAGAATGGAATTCAGGGTTGTTTTTTTTTTTTTTTTTTTTTTTTCTACCAAAGCCTCTAAGATCTTAGTGTGAATACCTTTAATCAGCAAAAAAAGCCAAAAATCCTGATTTTTCCTGGTGGATAAGATGTAGTGCTTTCACACAGATCAGGCAATTATCCCAGTCCTGATTCTCTGGAGAACAAATCCAATAGGACCTACTTACCTACCTACCTATCTGTAGAAAAGGGAAAGAACCCTATTTATAGAAATAAAGAAAGGCTTGATTTTAATGAGTTGGCTCATGTGATTGTGGGATCTGACAATTCCAAAATCTGCAGGGTAGGCCAGCAGTATGGGGAAAAAAAAAGATATTGTAGCTTGAGTCTGAAGGCAGTCTGCAGCAAAATTCCCTCCTCCTTAGGGAGTCAGTCTGTTTTCTCTTAAGGCCTTCAACTGATTGTACGAGGCTCACCTGCATTATGGAGGGCAATCTGCTCTACTCAAAGTCTACTGATTTAAATGTTAATCTCATCCAAAAAATACCTCATAGAAACATCTGGATTGGTGTTTGACCAAATATCTTACTACTTTGACCTAACCAAGTTCACACATAAAATTAACCATCACATTCAGGAAGATAAAATGCATCAGTCAGTACAGCCCCTCTCCAACAAACACCCACACTGATGGATCTTTGTGCACAATAAACTCATGACTTCCCACAGCAGCCTAGAAAGGTATGAGCAGCATGGGGTTGGGGGAAGGAGCCAAGATCTGCATTAGCGAGAGAGAATGAAATTTGCAGATTGCAACGTGTCAGCAAGCCTGCTGTCCTATTTCTCTTTGCTTGTCCAGTTCATGCTCATTCCCTGAGAGGTCACTTCTTCTGAGATACCTTTCTCAATATCTCAAGATGGTGTTGATTTTTCTGTTAAATATCCTCTGGCACACAATGCCATGGCATTTCTCATGTATAAGGTAATTGTTTAATAATTTATCAGTTCCTCCCACTGAACTCTCAGCATCTTGGGAACTATTCTCAAAAAACACTTCTAAAAAAGGTGGATGAGTGTCATGGACTGCATGTTTTTGACCTCTGCCCCAAATTTATATATTGAAACCCTAATATCACCTCATGGGGTGATATTAGGTGGTACAGTCTTTGAGAGGTCATTATGTTTAGATGAGATTATGAGAGTAGACCCCCCTATGATGGGGTCAGTGCCTGTATAAGAAGAGAACGAGACTGGGGTTTGCTCTGCCATGTGAGGCTATAACAAGAAGGTGGCCTCTGCAAACCAAGAAGAGGGTTGTCAGCTAGATACCAGATCTGCTGGCACGCTGATCTTGCATTTCCCATCCTCCAGAACTGTAAGAAACAAATTGTTGCTAAGCACTCTATGGTATTCTGTTATAGCAACTTGAGCTAGGACAGATAAGCAAATAAAAAAAATGAATGAGTCTGTAAGGTTAGGCAGAGGTCATCACAAAGGTGGCCAAAGAGGTGTCACATGCTGGAATGATGTTCTCCGGTATCTTAGTCTTGTGGCAGCTAATACAAAGTACCACAGACTGCTCATCTTAAAAAGAGTAGTTTATTGTTCAGTTCTGAGGGCTGGAAGTCCTTAGGGTGCCAACATGAATCAGGGTGCCAACATGATTGGGTGATGGCCCTTTGCTGGGTCATGTATCTTCACATGGCAGAAGGGGCAAGGGAGCTCTCTAGAGCCCTCTTTATAAGGTACTAATTCCATGCATGATAGTTCCAGCCTAAGGATTTAAGCATCTCTCAAAGGCCCTACCTACTAATACCATCAAATTTGTCATTAAGATTTCAACATATGAATTGGCAGGGGGATGACACAAAAGTTCAAACCATGACATCAAGGTCCCCAACACCAGCCCCAGCTTTTCCTCTCACTTCCTATGCTGTGGAAGCCAAACAGCCTCTTTCTCACCCTTGTCATCTCCCCTTCTCAGTTGCATGAGAGGATCACAGAGTAAAGATCTGAGGGCAGCTGTGTGCCAGGACCCAGTTGGTCCTGGGAAGGCTCACCACACTCCCACTGGATCTGGCCAATTTGCCTCTGAGTGTGGACAGTGCTGACAGCAGGGGCACTTCCCAGCATTCCCCATGGGAGCCCAGATGGCAGGTTGGGCTTCAGTTCACTGACTTTCTTCTACTTCTTAGGACTGACTGTGGCCTCACATTTCCAGCCCAGGAGTAGCTCAACACCTTTACTTGCTGCCTGCACTTGAGCCTGTGAAGACTCCCCAAACTTTCTCTAATTGTATTAACTCCCTGTATGTGTCATCTGCAAAGACTTTTGTGCCACTAGCAAGGAAGACTTCCCAGTGCTGGGATCTCAGGTCTTGCTCTCAGAACTCAGCAAAATCTGCCTCACCCGATTGCTCTTTTGTATGAGTATGTGTGTGTATACACACATACATAATATACAGGGTCCAATACAAATAACATCCCCTTTTTTTTTTTACAAAATCTTTTATTACATAATCATAGGGATGTAACTCTGTATCATAATAATATCACACTCAAGCACACTGTATGACATTTTAGGTGAAATGTTCAAATTAAAACTATAAATTATTACATTCATATTATTACCCTATCAACCACACTGAAGAGGCCTTACTTCTGCTGGACCCTGTAAACATCCATATATGTCACAAAAAAAAAAAAAAAAGAATGGCACGGAGGAAGCTATGACTCAGGTTTCTCATTATTCTATGTCATGATAATGATCACTATAATCATTATAATATCAACCATCTGCCGGTCCAGAATGACTGTAAGCATTAATGGAATGCTAGTAACAAAGTGCATGAATCCTCTGGGCAGCTCTTCAGGAGCTGCATTTACCCTCTTGTAGGTGAAACATAATAATAAAACCGTAAACTAGGAATGGACCATATCCTAGCCACCACCCTGCCATGCCTTAGCTATGAGGTCTTAGGCCAGCCATGTGACCTCTCAGACTCTATTTTCTTATTTATAAAATTGGCACACGGGGTCTGTCTGTCCTCTCTCCTGGGGTTTGGGTGAAGAGAGAAAGAAAGAGATCATATAAGTGCCTGCCCAATGAAAACCAGCAAGCTTGGGACATATTCCTAAGTGTGGCCCTGCATTATCAACCCTCAGGCCAAGTTTCTGCTTCAAACAACTTCGTGTTCCACTGGCAGCTCTTCCTCAGAAGTTCCTGCATCTGCTCAAGCATGACTCACCTGTTTCTTTTCCATCTACCTATGCTAAAAATTGTTGTTTGGGTGAGTGGCTTTGGGCTAAAAGGAGCACATGGGGAGGATCTGGTTCCTGTTCTCTAAATGTAGCGTCAGCACCCATGCCCAGGTGACATATCCTTTCCCATCAGTAGCTGAGGCAGCTCTGAAAGTTCACATGGAGCCTTCCCACAGGAGTCCAGCTCAGGTTCCTAAACCTTCTCACAGCAAGACCAGGTTAACAGTTCTCTGGCTTCCCAGAGACAAATCACCTTCTCTTCAGGAAATTCTTTCTCCAAAATGACTCTGAGCCCAAAGACAGTAGGAATTGATATAAGTGAAGAGCAAAAGTCAAACGCAAGAGCACAAAACTCCAGGAGAAGACAGCCCCAGGACCCTTGGAAAGAGAAATTGGAGCAGGTGACAAGGAAAGCAGTTATCTCCTCTTCCCCACCATAACCTTAGAGCCTAAGATCCTGGTTTCCTGAGATGCAAAGAAAATGTCACCCATTAGGTTCATTTGGAGGGCATTAAAAGTGCTTTTCCAGATTGTCTATTTGTCCTATCAACAAAGCCTAATTATAGGGTTTCCAAAATCTAGTTAGGCTGAAACGTTTATTTCTCTTACTAAATGTTTATTGCCTCCATCATGGCCAAGGTACCAACTACTGCCACCCTTCATCCCCTCCAACTACTCCTGCCTCACTGGGTTCAGATTATCAACATCATCATCAACCACCAACACTGATTATCATCTGCTCTGTCCCAGGAAATGTGCTAAGGTACACAAACCTCTCTTTTAATTCTTGAAATCACCCTATGACAGAAATTCTCTTATTGTCCTAATTTTATTTATTTTTTAATTATATTTTATTGATTATGCTATTACAGTTGTCCCATTTCTCCCCCATCATTCACCCTTTTTAGTTCATGCCCATGGGTCATAAGTTCTTTAGCTTCTACACTTCCCATACTATTCTTGCCCTCCCCCTGTCTATTTTCTACCCACCATGTATGCTACTTATTCTCTGTACATTTTCTCCCTCTCTTCTCCTCCCACTCCCCTGTTGCTAACCCTTCATGTGATCTCCATTTCTGTGTTTCTGTTCCTGTTCTAGCTGTTTGCTTAGTTTGCTTTTGTTTTAGGTCTGGTTGTTAATATCTGTGAGTTTGCTTTCTTTTTACTGTCATATTTTTTTATCTTTTTCTTAGATAAGTCCCTTTAACATTTCATATAAAAAGGGCTTGGTGATGATGAACTCCTTTAACTTGGACCTTATCTGAGAAGCACTTTATCTTTCCTTCCATTCTAAATGAAAGCTTTGCTGAATAGGGCAATCTTGGATGTAGGTCCTTGACTTTCATGACTTCAAATACTTCTTTCCAGTCCCTTCTTGCTTGTAAGGTCTCTTTTGAGAAATCAGCTGACAGTCTGATGGGAACTCCTTTGTAAGTGACTGTCCCCTTATCCCTTGCTGCTTCTAGAATTCTCTCATTCATTTTAATCTTGGCTAACATAATTATGATGTGCCTTGGTGTGTTCCTCCTTGGGTCCACCTTCTTTGGGACTCTCTGAGCTTCCTAGACTTCCTGGAAGTCTATTTCCTTTGCCAGATTGGGGAAGTTCTCCTTTCTTATTTGTTCAAATAAGTTTTCCACTTGTTGCTCTTCCTCTTCCCCTTCTGGTACCACTGTAATTCAGATGTTGGGATGTTTAAAGATGTCCTGGAAGTTCCTAAGCCTCTTCTCATTTTTTTTTTTTTTGAGTTCTTGTTTCTTCATTCTTTTCTGATTGGATGTTTGTTTCTTCCTTCTGTTCCACTCCATTGATTTGAGGTCCAGTTTTCTTCCCATCACTATTGGTTTCCTGTACATTTTCCTTCATTTCACTTATTGTAGCCTTCATTTGTTCATCTAATTTGTGACAAATCAGCCAATTCTGTGAGCATCCTGCTCACCAGTGCTTTGAACTGTGCATCTGATAGGCTGGCTATCTCTTGGTCGCTTAGATGAATTAGCTCTGGGGCTTTGATCTGTTCTCCTGTTTGAGCCATTTTTGGTGGGGTTTTTTGTTTGTTTGTTGGTTGGTTGGTTTGGTCAGGGCTGTTACATAGTGAGGGGTGGAGCCTTAGGTGTTCACCAGGGCAGGGCAACCCAGTTGCTGGGTTGTGACGCTGTATGTGGGGGCAGGGCCTCGGTGTTTTTAGGTTTTATTTCCCTGGCACTGGGGCCCTGGGTTGCAAGTTCTGTCTCATTCCCTGTTTTTGCCTGGATTATTTGCGCATGAATGTGAGACCACCTGGTCAGCCAGCCGCCTTTCACCTTGGGTCCACTAGCCACCATCTGTGAGCCTGGGGCCTGCTAGCCACCATCTGCAGGCCTGGGTCCTCCAGGAACTGCCTGCATGCTTGGGTCTCCCAACCTCCGCTACCTCCTGCTGAGACTGTGCCCCTCTTATCCGTCTGAATGAATGGTTGTCAGACCTCTGTACAGTTCAATTTTCTCTCAGTTCTGGTTGTTTTCTTGTTTCTAAATCCTTGTTGCCCTTAATTTTGGTTGTGCAAGGAGGCACAGTGTGTCCACCTATGCCTCCATCTAGGCCGGAAGTCTATTGTCCTAATTTTATAGATGAAGCCCAAGTCACACAGCAAATGAGCAGTTGAACCAGAGGTCAACCCCAAGTCTCCAAAACTCATGTTCTTAATGTTTTCCCTATTTTACCTCTCTTGGGTATAACAGAATAATTCCCCAATGATATTTTCATTGAATACAACTGGAAGGATATGGACATGAAAACTGTGCATTCTCTTTCTTTCTGACTCTGTGCCTAAGTTCTGGAAATTCTGTCTCAGGCCCTTCTGTACATGCAGCCTACACTCTAACTAAAGATCCCTAGAGAGACAAACCAGAGGTCCCAGTGGAAGTTTGTTTCTTCACATCTCCAGAGCTGCTTGTAATTGAACTAGTAGTGACAATGCACAGCCAAATCTTAGGAGTAGAATTTTTTCAAAGTAAACATTCTTCTAGAGTTGACAATCATTTTTGGACCCCCATCATTCATCTGAGTATAGTGGCATATTGTTTCTCTAAGATTTTGCCTCTGATTCAAGCTAGAAGAGAAATCAATGAGCTCCAGGAAAATGCTGGGCTAAAATTTCAGTGGTACATTGGTTCCTGTTGCAGCATGTTTCTATTTCCAGAGGTGGATTTCCTGATTCCAGGACCCATCAATACCCCATATCTAAGCCACCAAACACCAGCTGCTGGTAGCAGGGTTTGAAAACTACTTCCTGGATTTTAAGTATACAGAGTGGTTTGCAGCAGCAATACGTCAGCTGGACAACATATACCAGAGTCAAGATATATATGAGCTCCTGGTGCAAACCATTCCTCACCTAGACACTGTGTGAAAGCTGACTCTCATGAGAAGCAGAAGTTCAACCATCCATTCTAGCCATTTTAGAGCATCATGATGCATGTGGAATAGGGCTGGGCCTGCTTTTCTCACCTCCATGGAAGATGGAGGAAGTGTTCAGCAACCAGAGGACGCTTGCGTGTGCTAGAGGAGGACACATACATTGGTTTTCTGGGAGGGTCCAGAACATTGACTATGGGCCATTGTGATTTAAGCTGAAGTCTTCTCAGTTGTCCTTGCTGAATTATCTTCAATGTGTTGTCTTAGGACACTGCATTGGTTTAGAAAGTTTAGATGCTGTAGGTTAGGACTAGCACAAATAGGGGGCCCATGGCTAAATAACAGCCCTGGGCTTGGGCTGCTGATAGGAGAAATTCTAAATTGAAGTGTTCTCTTGTTTTGTTTTTGCTTTGTGCCTTCTCTCTCTCTCTCTCTCTCTCTCTCTCTCTCTCTCTCTCTCTCTTTCTCTCTCTCTCTCTCTCTCTCTCTCTCTCTCTTTCTTTCTCTCTTTCTGTCTCTCTCTCTCCTTAAACACACACACAGAGATTATTTTAAAACTAGCATTTAACTTCCAGCCAAGATGGAGGTGTAGGTAGGTATGCTTTGCCTCCTCACACAGCCAAAAGAGGATAACAACCAATTTAAGGACAAAAAACAATCAGAATTTCCAGAAAATTGAACTGTATGGAAGTCTAAAAACCAAGGAGTTAAAGAAGAAACATTCATCCAGACCAGTAGGAGGGGTAGAGACAGGCAGCCCCAGCAAAGAGGACACACAACAATGTGGCAGCTGGCAGACTGGGTGGCCTCACATTCATGTGTGGATAAAAACTGGGAAGAACAACTGGGGAGTGAGCAATCCCAGGCTAGGACAGACCATGCAACCCAGAGTTCCAGCACCTAGAAAATAAAACCTTGTAACCTCTGGCTGTAAAAACCTGTGGTGGTGAAAGAAACTGTCAGTCTTTCAGGAAAGTCTGTTTTAGGGGCCTGTGGGACTCTAGAATGTACACAAGTCCACCCACTCAGGAATCAGCACCAGGGAAGCACCTGGAAAGGCACTAGTCACTTGCAGGGAGTGGAGGAAGTGACTGAGAGCAGCAAGAGGGACAAACAAGCAGCATTGTTTCCCCTCTAACCCCTTCCCCACATACAGCACCACAACACAGGTAAAACGGGATGCCCCCTACCCCCTGGAAAATACCTAAGGCTCTGCCCCTTACAACGTAACAGGTGCACTGTGACAAAGAAATATGGCCTAAATGCAAGAACAAATCAAAATTCCAGAAAAAAAAAACTAAGTAATAAGGAGATAGCCAACCTATCAGATGCAGAGCTTAAAACACTGGCAATCAGGATGCTCACAGAATGGTTGAGCATGGTCAAAAAATAGAGGAAGAAGTGAAGGCTATACAAAGTGAAATAAAGAAAAGTATATAGGGAACCAACAGTGAAGGGAAGGAAATCAGGACTCGAACCAACAATTTGGAACAAAAGGAAGAAATGAACATTTGACCAGAACAGAAGGAAGAAATAAGAATTCAAAAAAAAAAAAAAAAAGTGAGGAGAGGCTTAGGAACCTCCTGGACAACTTTAAACATTCCAACATCCTAATCATAGGGGTGCCAGAAGGAGAAGAGGAAGAGCAAGAAATTGAAAACTTATTTGAATAAATAATGAAGGAAAACTTCCCCAATCTGGTGAAGGAAATAGACATGTAAGTCCACAAAGCTG